>JAODAL010009717.1:0-109117 GCA_025379985.1 Phyllomedusa bahiana | reverse complement strand
TAATTGGCCCCAGGAGCAGGCATCTCTAGCCTTATATGCTTCTGGGAAAAAAGCTGACAGGTGCAGCCGATTGCTGAATAAGCAACTCAAAGATCCCACAGCTGTGAAGGGGGCTTGACTTTATGTATCATTTTGTTGGGTGTTACATGAATGAATCACTGTGAGGTCATTGTAGGAGGTTTTAAAAGTGTTTTTGCCCCACAACCCTTGAGGACACGGTGTCTTGCAGCAACATGTGTCTTGGGGGGTTGGGCAGTATTAATTTCATTTTACTATAGACATTTAGATAATTTACTTAGTAGCTAGTATACTGCAGAAACTAATCCTACTTAGCTTTATTACTGACAGCTGTCAGTTTTAGAATACATACTACTCAACCTTACTCCTTTGCTGGTTTTAATATTTTTCTTGGGTCCTATAATGAAAGTTTTATCCTTAATTCTGGAAACAATAATATCAAAATGGGATGATAGCTGGGGAATTTGGTAATCATCTGCCTTATGGCAGTTTGTTAATATTGTTGGCTCCTACCAGCCAACTATCAAGAGGTTCTTTATTGGTGGAAACTGTTTCTCCTATTTACTTATTAAAAAAACAGTGAAACCCAGGGAGCTCTGTTCAGTCCTCACCTGAATGCTGAGGTCAGCAGGTGAGAATAACCCTATTCTGAAGACAGATGGTAGGCCTCTTATCTCTCAGACATTTATGGCATGTCGTGTGGATATCCTGTAAATATCTGAAATGGAATTAACCATTTACGCAAAAAAAATGAAGTTCATGCTGCTTGCAGTCAGCATTATGGGAGTAATAGCATCCCACTGCCACTGGACTTCATAGCATAAGAGTTTGGAGTAAATTTCCGAACTCTTTCTTCATGGCAACCAAACAGGGGTGTTAATCAGGTTATAGAAGCACCCCACTCTCCCACCTAACAGTTAGCTAGTCACCTAGGATCGGAGTTATCTCAGGTGTTGTAATCAGCCAGCACCCAACATGTATAGAGTGGGATCAGTTCCTCAGCCCGTTTAGAGGTTAATGCTGACTTACACTTAGCCTAAAACTAATATATTGATGTTGACAACCCAAATATTACAATGGAGCATTGATTTAAATTTATGTGAAAAATGACGAAAAAAAAATAGTGCAGCTTGCAGCGCTCTTTTTCCATTAAAATCCCAGACAGACAGCATGGAAGAAAGTTCCCATTGAACCCAAATGTACTCAATAGGATCCGTCATGCACCGTTTGTGTCCATCATGAAACAGATCCGGTGCCACCTATGCAATGGAAGCTCCAAGCCAGATGTGAACCTAGCCTAAGCCAGAACGGTACGGCCTCGTTCACACGGCTTATTTGGGCGCGGATTGGAGCCGTACTGCGCGCCGGATTTGCGCTGCAGTACGGCTCCAATCCGTCTCAGTAACTATGGTAATCCACAGTTCTCATAGAGAACTATGGATTCCGTTTCTCCTCCCCGCTCGGCGAATCCGCAAGGCGGGGAGAAAGTGAGATGCACATTATTTACGGCGCTTATGCGCCGTAGATTTAAAGACAGTCTATGGGGCCGGCGAGCTGCCGGCCCCCCGCCCCGCCCCCACCCCGCTGCACGGCTGCCGGCATAATTGCGGGGCGAAATCCGTCCCCGCAGTTACGCCGGCAATAAGCTGTGTGAACCGGGCCTAACACAACCAGCTTAGACTTTCTCACCCAAAGTCTATATAGAGTCTTCACAGTAAAAAATAAATAAATATTATAAAATTTATCAACAAATATTATAATATTGTATATAAAAATAACACATTCAGTTTAAACGGGTTGTCTCACTACTAAGATTAGCTTTAAACATGTAGGGACTGTTAATTGAAGAGTTTTTCCAAATATTCTGCATTATTATGTTTGGCTTTGTTGACGAGATAAGATAGAATTTATCAGCTCTGAGTGCACACAGGTTTCTCTAGGTTACCGTCCTGCTCTCCCCTTCTCTCTCTGCTCTGTCTTATCTGATAGCAGGCAGTGATGTCACCACAGGTCGGACTGCTGCCTGTTTGAAAACAGTGTGCTATGTCAAAAAAGTAGTTAGTCTCTGTTGTTTGTTTACTTTGAGCTCTGTAACTCTCTGCACTTATAGATAACATCTCCTGCTCTCATGTCAGTGCTATTAGAAGAGCTGTGACTGTCAAGCTGATATGCTAATCAGTGTTATAGAAGCAAACAGAACCAGACCAGGAAGAGACAGTAGGCATGAATCTGCTTTTGGCTTTGAGACAGTGTGGCAAGGCAACCCCTTTAAGTAGATACACCGAGATTTTGTGATGGTATTCTGTCCTTGGTCTACAACACAATCTTTGCTACTCTGTATTTTATTACATTGCTTTTTTTATTAAGCATGGTAATAAATGTAAGAACAATTATAAAGAAATCATCAGATCTTCAGAATGAGATGACAAAAGAAATCAACCTTTTTGAAAATGCATGATCATGAAAGTTAGCATGAGGAGACATGATGATACACTCCATTCTTATTGCAAAACCATCAATTACCCAATATACTTACACAGGCAATACTGCCACCACTGAAAGCCCGAGACACCAGCTAAAAGCTTGCTATGAATTAAATTAACCTAATATATTACTTGATTTCAAAACCATCACTTATCAAACAGTCAGCACACTACTGATCTTCAGACCTTTATGAAAAATGGCTAAATACTTTGCTCCCCCATTACAGAACAAATAAAAACTTAAATTATAATGGCGTCCTTACAGCGACAAGAGTTTTCAGAAAAGTGACATTTAGCTAGCTGGGAACATGTCAGAATTTTATATTATGACCTTATTATCAGAGACCAAAATTACATTTCTATGAGTGTAACTGATTTTACATGTCACTACACTAATAGACAAGTCAACTGCATACACATCATCTGCAACTTTAGGTGGAAGCAATCACATAATACAGCACATAAAACTGGGCAAAGATGGGGAAGATGAACTGGAACATTTCCGGGGTAAAAGAAGTCATTCCAATAAAAAGATTATATCAGCATATTGCTATATATTAAATTTACTATTATATTAGTATAGGTTTAATAAAGATGAACCCATACTATAAGAGACCAAATGCATCCTCTATATTAACTCATATTTTCCATTGGGCACACTAGGCAGTTGGGCAGTATAGGGAACCCAGGTGGTCTGTGTATGTCCCAGGAATACAAGAAACATACCCTGGATCCCTTGGTTGGCTTTGATTATTTAACTATTTGTGTGATTTTAGGATGTTCAAACGGTTAAAAATCATGGTGGAGAAGGGAGCCAAAGGCTCCCTGCCCTGCCAATTAGTCTCGTAGGCTGCAGGCTGCCGATGTCCAGACATAAGTGGCGTGATAATATGGGTGTGCTTGGGGTTGGCTAGAGACATGGCCTTGAGTGATGTCATGTATATGGGCAGGGCCCACTGCAGTGTTATGCTCGGGGGCTCATAATGCTGAAAAGACAGCTCTGATGTAATGCACATCTAAATATGGCCATGGTGTTTTGTTTTTGGTTTTTTTACATGAAGTCTTACCAATTCATGTGTGATAGGTGAGGGTTCCACTTCTAGGACCTGTACTTATCTAGAGACTGGCCCCTGAACTACTCCGAGCACCAGAGAGAAGTGGTCATGTATGTGCAGTACTCAGAATTCCAAAAGAACAGAGAGGACCGCACATTCTGCACAGAGAGGTTCAGAGACCCATTCGGAAAATAAGTGCAGGTCCCAGAGGCGGGACCCACACCTATCAGACATCTATGGCATATCCTAGCGAGGTGGAAAAACACCTTTACGTTTCAAACATTACATATAGAGCTCCTATGAAAAGCTGTTTAGACCGTTTGGTATTGAAGGTTTCACTTCATGAGAACAATATACTTTTTTACATATGTTATCAACGAGGTACATCGACATAATAAAAGCATATTGCTGTCCAAAATGAAAACTTCTCTCTGCAATTAGGCTTGTTTCACATCTGTGTCGGAGGATCCGTTTGGAGGCCCTATCCCAGATTCTATTAAAAAAAAATTTAGAAAAAAAATAACGTAGCATGCAGTGTTATTTTTCCTGTTAAAATGATAGACACCATGATGGAAACCTATCAGCCTATATTGTAGTGAATGTGTCATGTAATGACTGGTGTCATGCAATGTATCTGGTGACAGCTCTGCAATAGAGGCCCTGAACGGAATCTCCAAAACACAAGTAAGCCGCTTCTAAGGGTATGTTCACACGGCTTATTTTGACGTGGTTTTGGACGAGGTTTTCGGAGTTTCCGCTTCCAAAACCTCGCATGAAACACTCTTCTTCAGAAGAGGTTTTAGAGGCGTTTATCAGTGAGGTTTAGGATGATGTTTTCACCCATACAAATTAATAGCCAGGACAAAAACCGCGCCAAAACGCGCTTCAAGAATTGACATGACACTTCTTTTTCAGTGCTTCCAAAGAAGCGTGTAAAAACCTCGTTGTGTGTGAACTACAACGAGGTTTTACATAGGAATCAATTAAATGAACTGGGGGCGTTTTGGAAGCGCTTTGGACGAGGTTTTGGGCCAGGAAACGCTCAGAAAACCTCGGCCAAAACCACGTCAAAATAAGCCATGTGAACATGTCATGTCAATTCTTGAAGCGTGGTTTAGGCGCGTTTTTCGTGGCGTTTTTGGCACCGTTTTCGGCCTGGCTATTAATTTGTATGGGTGAAAACCACGTTGAAAACCTCCCCCAAAACCTCGCCAAGAAACGCCTCTAAACCCTCTTCTGAATAATTGTGTTACAGGCGAGGTTTTGGGAGTGGAAACGCTCTGAAAACCTCGTCCAAAACCACGTCAAAATAAGCCGTGTGAACATACCCTTAGAAGCGGCTTACTTGTGTTTTGGAGATTCCTTTCGGACTCTGCACAGTCTGGCTTCTGTAAGCGTAGCCATTTGTGCTTTAGACTTCACCTACACTCAGTTTCTGAGACAAGAAGTTGGGGCATAGATGCACACAATGAGAACACCATTCTCCCATTATACAAACCCCTAGTCAGATCACACATGGCATATTGTTTGCAGTTTTGGGCACCAGTACACAAAAAAGACATTGTAGAGCTTGACCAGGTTCAAAGGCGGACAGCAAAAATAGTAAAAGGACTGACTAAAATACCCTGAAATACAAGAAAAATTAGGGTAATTTAGTTTGGAAAAAGATGGTTTCAGGGTGACCTGATACATATCTATAAATATATCAAGGAGCAATAAAGAGATCTCTCCCAAGATGTATTTATACCCAGGAATGTATCCAGAACAAGGGGGCATCCTCTACGTCTTGAGGAAAGAAGGTTTCTACATAAACATAGAAGCAGAATCTTTACTGTAAGGCTATGTTCACACGATGTACTGTGGCGCGTACAGTCCGGCCCGCCAGCCCCATAGACATTTATTACTCGAGGCGCGTATTTGCCGCAAGTAAATGACATGATACTTATCTCCCCACGCGTACAATATGATCGTATTGTACGAGCGGGGAGAGGAGGCGTAATCCATAGTTCTCTATGAGAACTATGGATTACCGTAATTTCGTCGTGCATCTCGCACGTTTTATAGCGCAGTGAGACTGTGGAAATCACTGCCAGAGAAATGTCATGTATTTCTACAGTGCAATAATATAACAAGTTAGAGTGACTAGGATTCGGGAAAGGGGTTGTTGATCCAGGGATTTATTCTGAATGTCAGATTGGAGTCAGGAAGGAATTTTTCCATAAATTGAAGACAACTGGCTTTTACCTCATGGTGGTCATGGTGGTCTCTGGATCAACGCTATAGCATAATGGGCTGAACTGGGAGGAAGTCTGTCTTTTTGTCAGCCTTACAATGTAACTATGTCTCTGAAAACTGCTATAGTCAACCATATCAGCTTTAATTTTGCTGGTTTTTTTTATTAACTGACCATCAAGTGGGCCAACACTTACTCTTCTCTGCTCTTTCTGACAGTCAGTCACTGGGAGCAAACCCTCTCTCTTCCACATTTGTCATTATACGGAGACTTTCTTGAAGAATGTTAGTTTCTATGCAATAACATTATTTAGTGTGAACAGCAGATCTGGATTGCTGCTGCATCAACAGGTTTTTAAGGGAGCAGTATTATCTGACAGCTGATGCATGCTAACTCTACCTGGCAGGAGCAGCCAAATGTTTTTCAAACCACACATCCAAGCCCTTACCTCTGCCTGCCGCCTCCATCTGAAAAATATCTCCCGAATCCACTCATTCCTCAACTAAAACACTACCAAAATTCTAGCCCATGTACTTGTCATCTCCAGCCTAGACTATTGCAACATCCTTCTCTGTGGCCTCCCATCTACCACTCTTGCTCCCCTTCAAACCATCCTCAACTCTGCTGCCCGTCTTACCCACCTCTCTCCTTGCTACTCCTCTGCCTCTCCCCTCTACCAATGCCTTCACTGGCTTCCCATTGCCCAGCGAATTCACTTCAAGTTACTAATCATGACCTACAAAGCTCCTCATAACCTCTCCCCTCCATACATCTCTGCCTTAATCTCCAGATCCCTCCCCTTACACAACCTCAGCTTCTCACAGGACCTTCTTCTCTGCTCTCCCCTTATCAGCTCTTCACACAACCATCTCCAAGACTTCTCTTGTGCTTCCCCCATACTCTGGAACTCACTGCCCCAACACATTAGACTCTCATCCACCTTCACCAGGTTCAAAAGCAACCTGAAAACCCATTTCTTCAGGATTGCCTATAACCTACAATAACCCTGCTGCCACTGTACTACCCCACAAGCATGTCTGCCCCCCACCTTCTGTCTCTTTTCTCCTACTTGTAGATTGTAAGCCCTCGCAGGCAGGGTCCTCTCTCCCTCTGTGCCAGTTGTAAGTTATTTATCGTTATTATTGTACTTGTTTGACATATGTTATATATGTAACCCCTTGAATGTACAGCGCCCTGGCATCAATGGCGCTTTAAAATAAATAATAATAATAATGGCCTGATTCCATCTTACTAAAGGGTGATGCATCTGGTCAATTAAAGCTTGTAGGGAGATAGCGTATTTTAACACAATGGATTTTTCAGAAGGAAAAAGCCATTTTCTTCCTGAAAAATCCATTGTGGAATTTGCACATTAATCCAAGGTGAAACCATCAGAATTCTGCCACATACTTCCTTTTTTTCCTTCTGCTCTTTTTTTCCTTTTATTTTGGATACAGATTAGCTACCATTCAAGGGGGGTAAACCAGGCTTGACTATCAGATGCAGAAAATGATGTAAAACAGCGTCAAAGAAATGACATCACTTCTCTTTTTTCCACATTGCAGATTTCAAATCCACAGGAGAAAAGTCCACTGTGTGAACCACAGCGCCGAATGCCGTCCATGCAAGATCTGTGTGGAAAAAAAAATGGAGGACATAGGCCCAGATGTATGAAAGGTTTTTGTACGCTATGACAAAAATAATGGGGTGCGCCATCGCCAACATATTCCTAAAGAATCTGCACCAAAAGTTATTAGTCCGTCTGATAGGACAGCCACTTTTGTCTGCTCCACTCTTCAGGGGGCAATGTCTATGCCAATTCATATGAAACAACATTTATGTAGCTCTCATGCCAAAAAGTTTTGCAGTTCAGGCATTGTTATTCACGACATTTTCAAAGTGGCAAAGCTAAGATGCTTTTAGGCACACGTGCAGTTTGGCTTACACTGTCACACATTTCAAACAAAAGTATGAACTCAACTTTGGAACAGCACCACCTAAGACACTTTCCACAAGGACACTTTTCATACATTTGGGCCATTATGGCTAACAGGTGCCAAGTGTATATCTATCTATATATATCTATCTATATATATAGATAGATATATCTATATCTATTTACATATAGATAGATAGGTCTATATATAGATAGACAGATATAGATATATGGTCACCGTTAGGGCAGTACAGCTGGTACTGTACTGTACTGGGCCCAGCCACACTGTGAAACAAGGGGGGAAGAGGGGAGGGGGGGTCTGCCGCCTATTCTTTCTACCATATAAGCGATCGCACTTGTATGTGCAATCTTGCGAAACGTATGAGATTTAGTTTAATGGTGGAGAAAAGAGCTATGCATACCCTGCCCCTGCCGTAGGTTGCTGCACAGGCAGCGTAATGAAGTGACGTTATCGCGCCACCCGTGCTACTTCCTGTCCTAGGCCCCAAGCCTAAAGTACCAGGCTTGGAGCCGAGAATAGGCAGACTCATGAGGGGGGAGTGTGTAGAGGTGAGTACCTGTCTACTGGGGGCCCCTATCTACATACCTTCCTACTGGGGGCCCCTATCTACCTACCTACCTACTGGGGGGCCCCTATCTACATACCTACCTACTGGGGGCCCCTATCTACCTACCTACCTACTGGGGGGCCCCTATCTACCTACCTACCTATTGGGATCACCTATCTACCTACCTACTGGAGTCCCCTATCTACCTAACTACTAAGAGGAACTCTAACTACCAACCTACTGAGGGCCCCTAACTGTCTACCAACCTACTAGGAGCCCCTATCTTCTTACCTACTTGGTGGACTGTAACTACCTACCTACCAGGAGCTCTATCTACCTACCTACTGGGGGCCCCTATCTATCTACCTACCTATTGGGATCACCTATCTACCTACCTACTGGAGTCCCCTATCTACCTAACTACTAAGAGGAACTCTAACTACCAACCTACTGAGGGCCCCTGTCTACCAACCTACTAGGAGCCCCTATCGTCTTACCTACTTGGTGGACTGTAACTACCTACCTACCAGGAGCCCTATCTACCTACCAACTGGGGGCCCCTATCTACCTACCTACTTACCGGGGAGGCCCTATCTAGCTACTGGGGGGACTCTAACAACCTACCTACTGGGGGCCCTATATACCTACCTAACAAGAGAGGTTCCTATATACTAAGCTAATGGGGGTCCTATATACCTATCTACAAAAGGGGGCCCAATAGACCTATCTACAAAAGAGGGCCCCTTATACCTAACTACCTACTGAGAGTCCTAAATAACTACCTACTTTCTGTGAGGGCCAGACGCTTCAAGTGTATGGGACCCTGAAATTTCTGATGGCGGCCCTGTATATAAATAAATGTATATGTATTAGGTAGCTGAAAAGGTATCTCAGAATGATTATAGCACAAATTATCCCCATATCAAATGGGAATCCATTAAGAGCAGCGTAAACTTGCAGATTACTCAATAATATGCAACACATAGTAAAATGAGCCCAAAACCGGTTGCCATTTACCGTTCTGGGCAAATTCAATCCATTTTAGCTGAAGAGATAACATTAATAAAGAAATAAATGAAAGCAGTATACTGAATATTTTAGAGGGCAATTTGCATGCCTCTCATGCTCCAAAATGCAAAGTATTATCAGTTAAAACTCATGTGCTGAGGTCCCTTTTGGCAATTCATCAAAGGAAAGTGGTAGAGAACCACAGGATCTCAACTGCTTTCTAGCTTTGGCAGTGTAATTAATAGCTAGCTGCATTCATCATTCGCAATCAATACCTGGGAGGCATCCCAGGAAGGATGAGAAAACCTGCATAAGCGATCAGTGTAATAATCATGTGAGGACTGGGATATTTATTTCGGAATTGCAACTTTCAGACGTAAAGATCTTCATGTAAAGATTCGGGCAGCATCATAGGTGCAGTCTATTAAATTGTCTTTAAAAATAAAAACTTTCCATTTCAAGATAGAATACATCATCTCAGGAAATAATTGCACACTAGTGGCCGTCAGAATGCTTCAAGAATTCTTGATTTAATAGCAACGTACAGATCAAGCTCCAGTTTTGTCTTTTCCATGTTTCAATGAAGAAAAAATGGATTTTTTAGGAAAATAAATCCAGTTTAAAAGTAGTTCTCTTCCTTTTAATAGTGTTTTGGCAGAGATTTATTGGGTACCATCAAAAGTTGCTAAAGCTGGCCATATACATTATGGATAAAAATGCCTACCTAATGGGAAATGTTTCTTGCTTTTGGTACCTAAATCGAAAAGTGTAGAAGTCGAATGATAATTTGGTCACCAAAGTAATAAATGTAAAATGATTTTGCAGTAGGGGAATGGGTAAATTGTGGTACCAAGGCCGGTTATCAAACTTGGGGTTATTCAGTTTGGAAAAAAGACCATGTATGTATATGTGAATGGACAGTACATTGATCTCTTATGTGGTCTTTTTACATTTAAGCCTGAAACCATGACAATGGAAATCATCTACATCTAGAGAAAAAAAAAAAGTTTGACCATTATCATACATAGGGATTCTTTAGGGTATGTTTACACAACACACTGCAGTGCTTACTGTCCATGCCGCAATACGCCCGGTTCAGGCATATTGAAGTGCAATTATGTGCCAGATTAAGGACAACAAATATGTCGTGTGAACATACCCTTAGTGTAAGGGCACTGAGACTAGGGGACTTGCTGTCACAAGAGGTGAATCCATTAAACAAATTAAAGAAGAGGACAGAAGATGTTCCTAAAAAAATATAGTATTACATAAATGTACACATTACAATATTTATTGGTTCTGGGATGACCAATGTATGTTGAAATCATAACTCTATATATAAAGTTATAGAGTATACAGATAAAGCAAGTCCTTACATATATAGCATACATATAACAGTCAGAAAGAGCTGCTGGAAGCTGGAAATTACTTCTTTTTGTCATGTACATTATACACAAGTCTCCAGAAAAAATAAAATCGGTCCGCTCTTACCTGGTGCCCAAAGGAGCCGCTCATCCTGGCACATATAAAGAGCAATACAGAACGTGTTGTGCTGTACTGTACTGTAGACTGCCAATAACTGCATGCACTGCACTAATACATGTAAGGGCAGTACAGAACATGTACTACTGCACTGTGCTGTAGAGAGGCGTTACTAGACCGCCAGTAACTGCATGCACTGCACTAATACATGTAAGAGCAGTACAGGACATGTAGTACCACACTGTACTGTCGAGACACGCTACTAGACCGCCAATCACTGCATGCACTGCACTAATACATGTAAGAGCAGTTACATAGAAAGTCAGTACCACACTGTGCTGTAGAGAGGCGTTACTAGACCGCCAGTAACTGCATGCACTGCACTAATACATGTAAGAGCAGTACAGAACATGTAGTACCACACTGTGCTGTAGAGAGGCGCTACTAAACCCCCAATCACTGCATGGAATTCACTTATAAAGATGTTTTAAGTAAAATGTTCATGATATTGACCTGGATGAGTGTCTGGGATATTGTTTGTTGAAACCAAACTTAACATACAATGTCCCAATGTAAGTTTAATATATTGTATTCTCAGGGCATTGTAACTTGAGGGATCACTGTAGTTCCTTCTCCGGAAAAGTTATTATAAATTGTACATCAGAGTCTACCCCATTTAGTTGGAAATTGAGATAATCAACCTCTCCTTCCCAAATTATAAAAAATATCTTTGATGTATCTCAGCCAGTATTGGACATGTCTGAACAAAGTGAAAGTATACATAAACTCATCCTCTAGGTCAGCCATAAAGATATTAGCATAAATGTTTTTTTTCTGCCTTTCTCTGGATCAACACAGCAGGATTAAAGAATTAACTTGCTAAAACTAACTTTGTTTAATCACACAATCTATGTGGATATGGTAACAGTTGAGATACCAATCTTATGAAATGAGGAAGAGAATGCAAAGTTTACACTAGACTGTATCCCGATCGGTAGCAGAATTTACGGCACATTTTGGACTAACTAACTTAGGTGCTTACAATACACTAATAAATGACTGACTGCAGCAATTATACTAAGCTGTATTCTTTACTGTGAACTGACCGACCACCAGGTTCACAACAGACTGGTCTGATTGACTGACTGAAGCATTTGTAGCTCTAGGGGAGTAAGGTTCTTTCTTGGGGAAAACTAGTAATGCGATATATTGAGACTTATAAGCCATACACTGCTCCACTGAAAATTTAAATATTCAAATATGCTAGAAGAGAAAAAGAGCTAAAATCTATACTGCCACCTATTGTGACATTACTGACTTATATGACTTAGCCTATGGTCCTTTGTGAGGAAAAAGCCTCCTATCTGCAGAAAAATGGAAAAAAATAACCGAGACAGCAATTTCACATGTATGATTGGAAACTCAGGGAAAGAATAAATGGATAATACTGAGCCTTTAAGCGGGCTGAACTTTATAGTTTGACAGTCAGATGTTCCTAAATAAGGGAAGGGGAACATATTTAGACCTGTTCATACACAAGGGCTTTGTGGTTCACTTTCTATTCACAGCTTTTGCACACTTACAACATGTTTGAAAACAAGTAAGAAAAATATTCCAAAAAATATTCCATGTTCATACCATACTAGTGACACCATACTACAATCCAGCGGCTCTTACAGTCCCCTTGCATCACAGAATCACTGGGGATGGAAGCGAATGGCTAAATTGTATACAGCCATTGGGAAGACAGAGACAGTAGTAAAACATATCTTGGTCTCCTCTCTGGAGAGCCCCTCCTGCAGCAGTTGACTTTCCCAGGACATGTGGGAATGTCCATGGAGAATCACTTGCAGAGCTCTTGGACATACAGCAGTTTGGTCCAGAAATACTAAACATAGAAAATTCCTAAACTATCCTACACCCTTTATATTTTTCTCTTTTTTGATCATATTTTAACTTACACTGCAACTGGGAGAAATATATAGTTATCCTGTATGTCTCTCAGGAGATAAACCAACCCCACATCCTCAACTTTTTCTTAAAGGGGTTTTGCCATGATCTCATTTCATACCTCCTGTATCTAGCTCTTCAGCTCTGTGTGCTCAGAAGGGGGTATGTGTGATTTGTTTGAATTTCATATCATGTGACCCTGCAGGATGACATCACCATGCCTTTCCTCTCTGTAGAGAAAGAAAGGTCTGTTTATGTGTAGAACTGTAAGTAGCTACATTGTAGCTCAGAAGTAAAACTTTTGCCTCCAGGCACAAGGGTCCTCAGTTCAGATCCCTGCAGGAACCAAACCTGTGGATTTTATTTGTCTTTATCAATGCACATACCTGATTGAGGTTTCTTTTTTTATTTTATTTGCACTGTTTGACTAATTACTAAGGAGTACAGAGGACAGGAGTAGAATGACAGCACCTGGCGTCTGAACTCTCAGTAGCTGCCTGTGAGGAGAGGTGATGTCTGAGCATGTGCGACCAGGATTGAGGAGCTCACAGCCCTGGTCGTATCCCCTTGAGACGAGCTGAAAACAATGAATCACTAAAGGAGCAGCTAAGACAAAAAAGGTCCAGAATTGTTAGTCATGATGAATGGTGAAAATATTTATTATTTAATTTACAAACTTTCCACTTCAATTTTACTTTGTGGAAAACCCTTTTAAGTCTGTATCTGATTCTAAGGTAACTGGCTGCAGAAGGCGCCTCTCCCCACTCTTTCATTTACAGTAAGATACCAGGATCCATAAACTCTGATGGGAAGGATCAAGAGGAAATTAAAAAAAAAAAAAAAAGACTTTTTCTGTTTAAATATAGTTCTAGGCTTAGTATACATCTAGTTCTAGGCTTAGTATTCATTTAAGAAGCAGTCACTATGCTGTCAACCTTGTAACAAAATCAAACAAGCAGCTCCAGGGGCTCCAGCAAATTAAAAAATATATATACTCTCGCCTTCCTTCAGTCCTCGGTTACAGCGCCGCTTTGCTTTCATAGTTAAATTTCCAAACGGGGATGTCACTGCTGCAGCCGTCATGTGCCTCCACTTACACCACCGTTTAGAGCTGTTCAATTCAGAATGGTGATAGACATTAGTGACCACTATAACCAATCACCGGCTAAAATGATGATGTTCCCTTTCCAAAGTTTAAGGCTAGGTCTACACAGCAATGGTCAAAA
The DNA here is from genome assembly GCA_025379985.1 of Phyllomedusa bahiana. Classification (NCBI taxonomy): domain Eukaryota; kingdom Metazoa; phylum Chordata; class Amphibia; order Anura; family Hylidae; genus Phyllomedusa; species Phyllomedusa bahiana. The sequence continues at coordinate 95,157 of JAODAL010009717.1, read as the reverse complement.
AGCGACCTGAAAACCAAATCCTAAATCCGTTCATAAACTGAGGTTTTTGTCCACTGCCTGGCAAAATCTGTTGAAAAAAAGGGGTGTTTTTGGTGCGGTTTGCATTTTTAAGCGCATCTTTACGCGCATTTTTTGCAGATTTGCAAATCATTATATTTATATGGACTTCTGCTAAAAAAACGCACCAAAAAGTGTGCCAAAAGACATCCGGCGCTTTACACAGACTTCAATTGTATATTTTCTGCCCTGCTCAGTCTTTTTTTTTAACATATTTAAAATGTCGACCATCAAATATAACGAGCAGATCTTTTTTACTATAGAAGTCTATGTGATATTTTTACAGTCGTTTTTTCAGCGATTTTAGAAAACGAAAAACGCTGCAAAAACTAGCGTTTTTGTGTGCAGTGTAGACATAGTCTAAGGCCGTGTTCACACGGCTTATTCCCGACGGATTTGTGCGCTCACAAATCCGCCGTGAATAACGGGGACGGGCGGGCGAGCGCGAGGGGCGCGCTCCGCCCCTGACATGCATTACTCGGCGTACGCCCATAAAAATTGAGTCACTTCTCCCCCGGCGGATCGCACGGGAGGAGCGACGAATCCACTGTTCTTTGAGAGGTGATTACCGTAATGACTCCGACGGAGTGGCGCCGTACTGCTGCGCAAATCCGGCGCGCAGTACGGCGCCAATCCGCGGCAAAATAAGCCGTGTGAACGAGGCCTAAGAATGAAAACAGAAGACCAGAGAGATGCGGCACTGGAACCGGGGACCAGAGGAAGGTGTGTAGAAGTGTTTTTTTTATTTTACTGGGGCACTATAAGCTGTTTGATTTTGTTGAAGGAACACTACCATCAGAAAGCAGTATTTTTGGTAAAACCAATATTTCTGGTAAACTATTTTTGTAAGCAATATTTTATTTCGGCAGTCACATACAATTTGTATGGCAGAGCAGACTTATCTCACTTTACTTTAGCTGCTACTTATCTCTACATAATCTTATTACAAATAGTAGATATTGACATAATGTTCTCTCCACAGGGATAGATATAATTATACTACACCATGAGCAATATATGAAAGGAAAATAGGGCAATCTTTTTCTGCACTGGGAAAGAAGGTGGGTTTGGTGGGTTACTTCACACTTATCAGGTTATTGCTGATAACATTTACACTTCTCAAGCCAGAGCCGACCAGAAAGGACTGCCAAGTAATTCTCTCACTACTGTGCTATCAAGGCTCACATAAGAGAAGTCAGAGAGGGAAATCCATGTAATAGTCACATTAAGGGTGACATTTTTGTACTGGGCTGCGCCAGTAATCAGGCGTCCTTTCAGCCCAAAACTGGCGAAGCCTGGCCCGATTTAGAGCGGCACATTCAAAAATGAAGTGCATTATAAAGCGCCCTTGGCACTTTGTAATGCCTCTGAGATCAAGGAGCATTCTGGAGGCGTGTGACACCACAACTGTAGTATTCTACTATGATTTATGTACGACAAAACCAGGGGGCCCTTACTGAGGAAAAGGAACAACTTTAAAATGGTTTTACCTGAGCCAGAAGTGTACTTTTTACTAAAAGCACTAAGGGGACATTAAAGATCGCAAAATCGAAGCGCCTGTTTTTCAAACCCCGGTTTTTCCTGAAAAAATGCCCCGAGTATGTTCGACCCTCCCCCACGACCCCATTGAAATTGGTCTGCCTGTTTTGGGGCTTTTGGATTGTCTCCCCACAGGGTTTTTAAAGAATGCATGAAAAAATTCCTGTCACTTTCCTGGTTCAGACTAATTTGCATAACCCATCTCCTTTGCTTTTTTGATGCATAGGTCTCAACTAAATCACAGGACTTCTTATCTGATCCCAAAACTCAGCCGCCCTCGATTATAGAGCGATTCAAATGAAGGATAATAATGCAACTTTTTATGTCTGGATCAAGGACACTGACTGTCGCACTGCAACCGTAGTAATACTCAAATATTTATCTCATTGAACAAACACCGGGCATTTGACAGGTCAGTTAGAGGAACTTTAAAAGTGGTTTAACAAATTCACTTTTTATGCTTTTGGAAAACAAAAGGACATGCAAATATTTGGAAAATGTTCTTTATTTTTGTGAAAAGCCCAATGTATTTGAACAGCACATTGAAATGCTGCTGACCCCTTAATGCACCTTACTTTGCTGACCCACATTCATACATGCGTTGGTGTTTTCGAATGTGGTGCGTCCCACCCCAGAACGCCCACAGCACGCCCCTTCATGTTAGACACATTAGAAATTGGCGAAGCTTTCGCATAATGCGCCTAATACATAGGGGAGATGCGTCCGACAGCAGAGCTGGCACAGAGAGGCGCATTATACGCCAGAAAATCGGCAAAAACGCCGATCACACATGTCCCCCTAAATCTATGACACCCAGTAGAAGAGGTTCATAGATTCAGAGGCATTCTACACTAATAATGCGCACAACCAAAAAAATGGCGCCTGGGCCCCAAAAATCTTACATGTCATTCATGTTGTCTGTTAATATGTGAAAAGGAAAACATTGATGGTATCCCTTTAAGAAGTGGGCAACCCCTTTAACTGAACAGAACTAGCTTTTTATTGAAATACTGGGAACAGAAATTAGGTTTTAGAATACCTGCGCTTTGTTTGAGATATAAGGACTTTACTTGCATGTAGTGATTTTCAAATCCATTAGACTGCACTTCTCCCTTCATTTTTAGGAAAGTCTTCAGGCATCTATTTCACCACCTGATACTTATAAGCATTCCTGCATCAGTTAAATAAAATTTGCAAGAAAATGTCACACAACAACAGGTTCTCCTGATTAAACTTTCCTCCTAAGGGATATGGTTATTTAGCCATTATTCCGCAAGCAGTTAAATCTCTGGGAAGGAAGGACAGGATTTGCTTTTGATATTAATCTCTCTCAAGATGTCTCTCTCAGCACTTTATGGAGAGCACATAAAGCTGTGGCCAGAGGGAGATTAATACGCATTGCCTCACATTGAAAGACAGCAAACAGCGTTCACAGAGTACAATTATCTCCTTCACTATTTAAATTAGACAGATTGCATGAGCAGCAGCTGGATGGCGAGGCCTTGCCTGCAAACGCTGAGCATGAGAAGCACCTTTTAAACACACTTAATACATGCAAACATGCTTGACCTACATACCATAAACGAGTTCTGGTCTTATTGTCCATTTACTACGAGATCTATGCAGAAATCCAAGCATTGTTAATGTCAGACGAATTATAATAGTTCCTTACAACACAGTGCTATAGCTTACTCACACTAAGGGCATGTTCCCCACTGCACGGGTTTTCCGCCCGGCGGTTTTTCCGCCCGCGGGCCGCCCGCAAGACAATGTGCTTGCACAATCTTCTGTCTGGTTTTCGGACAGAATCTGTGCTTCTCAATGTGGAGGGGGAGGGCTGTTCTCCTGTCATCGCGGAGAAAAGCCGTCCCCCCCGCGGCCGTGTGCACGGCACACAAACCGGAAAAATAACGGTCGGATAAACCGACCGGTATTTGTCCCTTGCCGTGGGGACGCAGCCTTAGGCTATGTCTCCACTGCACACAAAAATGTAAAAAAAATGCTGAAAAAACTACTAAAATAGCTCCCATAGACTTAAAAACGTCCTGTTGTCTCCACAGAACGTCTTTTTTCTGCTCGTGTTATTTGCTGGTCGCTTTCTAAACAGGTTGTAAATAACGACTGAGAAGGTTATGTTTACACGGCTTAAATTGGGACGTATTTCGGCAAGTATTTCGTTGCGTACTGCGCTCAATACGGGGCGAGATACGTCCCAGTCATTATGGTAATCCACAGTTCTCATAGTGAACTATGGATTACGCCTCCTCTCACCACTCGCACAATACGACGCGGGGGGAGATAAGTGACATGTCAATTACTAGCGGTGAATACGGGCCGTTAGTAATGAATGTCTATGGGGCTGGCGGTCTGCCACCCCCCCCCCCTCCCCTCATCCGCATTGCGGGAGTCAGCGCAAGCTCCTGAAATCCCAACGTAATTGCGGAGTGTAATGCCGTGTGGACATACCCTTAAGCGCCAGAACTTTCTTGGTGCGTTTTTTTGCAGAAATACATAACAAATCTAATGCTGTGCATTTCTGCAAAAAAGTGCAAAAAGCACAGCAAAAAAGCAAATCGCGTAAAAAAAATTGACGCCTTTTTCAGCAGCTTTTGATAGGCAGTGGACAAAAACTCAGTTTTTAGGATTTGGTTTTCAGGTTGTTTTTTGTCCACTGCCGTGTAGACATAGCTTAACGGTACGTCCACATGACGAGTAAAATTTACTTGTCGGATTCTACCGTTGAAAACTGCTTCAGATGACGCAGTTTTCAACGAGTATTTTATGTGGATTTTAGGTCTTTTTTGTTTCGGCAAACTTCAGTCAGAAAACGAATCCCACTGATCTCTATGGGGGTTTGGACACGGATCCAACATAGAAATGTTTTGGATGCGTTTTTTGACATGAAATAAATGTTTTAAGTTTTTATTACTCTAAAGAAATGATGGAGAAAATAAGTGTTGTGTTGACTAGAACGCGTATTCTCTCCGTTTTAAAGGGTTGTGTCACTACACGGATTGCTTTTTATGTTAAAGATCTTTCAAAAACAAGTCACTTTGCAATATGTGTCCATTACCAGTGTCCTACCTATTCCTTGATATCCACTCTTGTATGGGCTGCATCAGCTCTTCAGGTCGCTACAGACCTGTTCTATCTCTCCTAATAGGCTGCCAGCACTGGTTACTATCGCTAGAGACCTGGTGTTCTCAGCAGCTCATTACCCCAGGCCAGTAATAGCAATCAGAAGCCAGTAAAGCCAGTAAATTCAAAAATGAAACTGAGAAAACAGGACTGAGGTATGATGAATTGATGTAGTTAGACAACCCCTTTAAGGCGAGTATTTAAAGTCAGAATCCGCATGGATTCCGATTTCAAATACTCGTCGTGTAGACCCAAACATATAGTAAATACCTAATTCTATAAAAAGTTTTACCATCTTAGAAATTTATAGCTGAGACGGAAAAAACACACAGTTGAACTCTGAACTACCACTGAAATAAATGGAGAGTGACCCGCACTTTAAAGAGCCCATTCTCAAGATTGGTGTTGGTCCGAGACATTCGATCCCCAGCTACCACACTTCTACTGCACATCCTATCGATATGGCATACATGCTTGAGATGGAAAAATCTCTCTAAGCATTAAAGGTTTTATGTTATGAAGACAACAACTGTCCATGTGTCCCATGTGGGCATTTACAGTGGAGTGAAACCCTCAGGTCACAGCTGGAATTTGCCATACAGCTGTGCTGAAGAGAGGAGTCTAAAGGGCACATAGGGCCATATGTATGAACCTGTTTAGGTCTAAAACTCACTTTTTTGCCCATAGGTTACTATGGGCAAAAGAGTGAGTTTTTGACCTAAACAGTTTCATACATGTGGCCCATAGTCTTGACTGTTTGGATTCTGTGCAGTCATCTAAGTGTATAGTACAGGTAGCAAAAGCATTATATGTGGTTAGTCACCTAATGGGTGAGGGCAGGCAGGGTGCAGTTGTAATGAAGTTAAGGAAAGGTTAAAAGGGGTTGTCTCACTCGATCGATTCATCTTACCTCAGCCCTGTTTTCTCAGTTTTGTTTTTGAATTCAGGGGCGTGTTTACTGGCTACTACTAGAGATGGGCGAACTTCTCAAAAATTCGATTCGGCCCCTTCGCCGAATTTCCCGACAAAAATAAATTCGGTCCGAATTACTTCGGGACGAATCGCGTTAAAAAAACAGCTATTTCCCGACTGCACAGGGCCTGTGCAGGAGGTGGCAAAACAGTAATAGGCCACAGAGTGGCACAATGACACAGTGTGGAGGTTACGGCAGCAGCCACTGCAGCAGCATGAGGTCAGACAGTGGCACAATAACATTCGAGAGGGGGCCAAAACAGGAGTAGGCCACAGAGTGGCACAATGACGAGAGTGGAGGTGACGACGGCAGGAGCAACAGCATGAGGTCAGAGAGTTGCACAATGACACAGTGTGGAGGGCACGGCAGCAGCAGCATGAGGTCAGGCAGTGGCACAATGACATGCTGAAGATGGCAAAACAGTAGTAGGCCACAGAGTGGCTCAATGACAAAGAGTTGAGGTCACAGCAGCAGCAGCATGAGGTCAGAGAGTGGAACAATGACACAGTGTGGAGGGCAGGGCAGCAACAGCATGAGGTCAGACAGTGGCACAATGACACAGTGTGGTGGGCACGGCAGCAGCAGCATGAGGTCAGACAGTGACACAATGACATTCTGGAGGTGGCAAAACAGGAGTAGGCCACAGAGTGGCACAATGACAGAGAGTGGAGGTGACGGCGGCAGGAGCAACAGCATGAGGTCAGAGAGTGGCACATTGACACAGTGTGGAGGGCACGGCAGCAGCAGCATGAGGTCAGGCAGTGGCACAATGACATTCTGGAGGTGGCAAAACAGTAGTAGGCCACAGAGTGGCACAATGACAGAGAGTGGAGGTCACAGCTGCAGCAGCATGAGGTCAGGAGAGTGGCACAATGACACAGTGTGGAGGGCACGGCAGCAGCAGCAGCATGAGGTCAGACAGTGGCACAATGACACAGTGTGGAGGGCACGGCATCAGCAGCATGAGGTCAGACAGTGACACAATGACATTCTGGAGGTGGCAAAAACAGGAGTAGGCCACAGAGTGGCACAATGACACAATGGTGGAGGTCACGGCAGCAGCCACAGCAGCAGCATGAGGTCAGACAGTGGCACAAGGGACATTCTGGAGGTTGGCAAAAACGGGAGTAGGCACAGACTGGCACCATGACACAGGGGTGATGTCACGGCACCAGCAACAGGCAGCATGAGGTCATAGAGTGCCACAATGACAAGTGTGGAGGTGGGTGGCAATACCAGTCCCTGGTAAAGATGGTTGGTGGCAGAGGGAGAAATTGTCAGCAAGATGTGTGGCATCAGCGGGTGGCGGCATCAGAATAGTGGCTGGGGCGTAGCTTAAAACCCAGACTCATTTTCACAGTTTGGGTGAGGCGCCCATGGCTGATGTAGTCTGACGCCTAAGGCATGGTGGTGTGCGGAAATCCTGGCGATCCACGCCTGTTCAACTTGACAAAGGTCAGTCGTTCCACATTTCCCGTGGACAAGCGGGTTCTCCTGGGTAACGATGGCCCCCGCCGCACTGAAACACCCGCTCTGATGCCACCCCTACTGGCCGGCAGGACAGCTTCTCCACTGCAAACTCGGCAAGTTGCGGCCACACATCCAAATTTGGCTGCCCCCGTAGTCCAGCGGATCTTCTAACTGGGGTGGCAGAGTGCTGTCCAAGTAGGCCACCACCTGTTGGTTCAGGGGGCTGCTTCCAGGTCCTTTCTGCTGCGAGACTGTCCTCCTCACAGACAGATGAAGGAAGCTGCTTATCAGTGACTCCAGACTTGGGGTTGCTGCTGTTTGGAGCGGGTACTGCTCCTCCCCCCCCCCCCCCATCTTCCCCCAGCACCCTGCGGCAGAAGAAACGTGAGCGCGAAAAACCCCCCCTTTTCAACCTGTCAGAGGAGGACGATCCCACTTAGGCAGGGGCCCAAACTGTTAAGGGGGAAAAAGGTTTTTGGGTTTTCCCTTCAAAGTTTGGGAAAAAGGCTCCCTTTTTGGGACCGGTAGCGGGGGGCCCAAATAGGGGGGACCCAAAAAGTCATCCCTCTCCCGGTTTGGTACTTTCGGCTTCACTACCCGGGAAAATCAAATGCTGGGGGGCCATCTGCAAAAGGGTAAATTCCGGGGGCTCCCCCCTTCCATCTCCACTGTAAATAGCCAGGGTGTTTTTGCGGACCCTCTCCCTTTCGTTTTCCTCATCCCCCCTTTTACCTCCTCCGGTTTTTTTCCTCTTTTGTCACCGGGGAGAAAACCCATTATTTAAACAAACCCTTCCTTTCTGCCCCAAATTCCCCCCTTTCCCCCTTCCTTTTTTTTCGGGAAAACCCGTACTTTTTGGCCATAAGGAGTCGCAACCCCTCCATCCCCGCCCCCCCCGATTTTCCCAAAACACCCCTGCCGGGGCCTTGGAAGAGGGAATAGGTTTTCCCTTTGGTAGTTTGGGAATTGGACTAAAAAAATTGGCCCCTCGGGGCCCCAAACGGAGGTTTTAAACGCATAGTTTCCCCTCTGGGGTTTGGGGCTTTTGGGTTTCCTTTTTTTGGGGAGAAACCCCCTTTTGGTTGATCCCCCTTCGTTAATCGGCCCTTTCTCTGTTAAATACGGGTGGGCCCAACTTTGGTGCAGGGCTGGAATTCCAACGGGTGGAAACATCGCATTAAAGATTGTTTTGGGGGAGGCCGTTTCCCGCTGCAACGCGAGGGGGGTTGTTCCTGGCTTTTTGGGAATGGATGAAGTGCAGGGCCATTTTCCGGGCCAAATTTTCAGAATTTCTGAAGATCGGTAGAAGACTTCGGGAAAACCTTTTTCCCCAAAAACCAGATTGAAAACATGCTCATGTAGGGCCAGGGAACCATCCTTTTTGGGGTGCAGGGGGGAAACACCATTTTTTATTTCCCTTTTCCCCGTCCCCCAGGGTTCCGATTTCCCATTTGGGGACCCCTTTTTAAAAAACCACACATCGTTTTCTTGCTGCATGACGCGGAGCAGTTTCCCCCCCCTTTGTGTTTTCCCGTTCGCCGAGGCAAGCCAGGTGTAAATGGGGGAAAAAACTGCTGTGCCCTCCTTTTTAAGGGGGTTTTTTGGAGCATACTGTTGGCCCGAAAATTGGTGGGGGTGGTGGGGAGAGGAGGCCATTATGGGGAATGACGCATTTGGACAAGGTGTGGGGGAAAGGGCGTCTCCTGTCCAAGTTTGGGGTTTGTGTGTCCTGGGAAAGGAAGCACTTTCCCCACCCCGGTGCTGTAAAGGGAAATTTTTGGGTAAAGGCCCCCTTGGAACGGGGAATTTTACGGGTTCCCAGGCCCACCGCTACTCCGGGTCCCCCCATGGCAAAAAACCCCGATACCGGCCCGGAATTTCCCCCCCCTTTCTGTTTAATAATTATTTAAATGCTGGTTTTTATTTCCCTGAGCCTTTTTTGAGAAAAGAAAATTATGCTTTTGGAACTCCCCATTTCGGTTTGGGACAAGCCATTATTTTCCGCCGGGGTTCCCCCCCCCTTTGGAAAAGGGGGGGGGGACTCCCATACAAACCCCCCCTTGGAAGGGGCACGGTCAGCTTCTGCCCCTTGGGGAAAAGGGTTGGCCGAAATTTGAAACTCTTTTAAAAAGGGGGGGCCCTTTCCCCGCTGAAAAAACTGCTGGGGGCCATGAGTAGCGAGGAGCAGGAGCATCGGCCCGGGAGATGATTTAAAGGGAAAAATTGGCTCCCTTCTGCAGAAGTGGGTGAGCCTTGACTGGCTGCAGGGCAGCGTGCCATTGGCGCTGCGCTGCGCTGTTGCGCGGGGGCAATGGACACCACCTGACCATTTCTCCCAGCCCAGGGGATGGTGCGCTGCATGTGTTGACGCGGGGCCGGGTCCCAACGTTACCCCCGGGCCCCCTTTCACTTTTCCCTACAGATTCTACAAAACCCTTTCGGCCCTCCGTTATCTTAGCAAAGAACGCCACACCGCCGAGTAGCTGATTTACCGCCAACCCCCCAAACGAGTGATATGCCCGCTGCCTCGCCCCCCCCTGTGCCGCTACTTCTTGGACTGCGAAGGGGTTTTTTTTTCCCCCGTGGCGTTTTGGCTCCCGCCTCACACTGCGATACCTCACCACGGCCACAAACCCACTTGCTGGCTGTGCCGCCCCTGACGCGCAAGCTGACCCCCTCTTCTCCTGACGATGAGAAGGCCCTTGCCTCCCCCCCCAATTCATCCATCCTATTTGTGTTACTCACCCGTCCCACACCGGTCTTGGTAGCAGGGGCTGACCCCTCACAACATTGACCTCCATGCCACTAAAACACTAACTTTCCCGCCTACGCAAGAAGCAGGGTATTGGATACAACCTCTCCAAGATTCTCCCGTGTTTTTCACCACAACTCGGAAAACCACTGCCCAACACATCAGACTCTCCTCCTTTTTAAACCAGCTTCAAAAAGCAACCTAAAACCCATTTCTTCGGGCTTGCCTATTAACCTTTTTTAAACTTGTCACACTTCCTCCCAACTGTCTCCCCCCTCACCTCCTGTCCTTTCCCCCTTTTTTAATTGTAAGCCCCGCGGGTAGGTCCTCTCCCTCTGTCATGCCAATTTTTCTTTAAACCCCCTTATCACTTTTACTCGTTTACTATGTATTATGAAACCCCCCCAAATTGTCAGCGCCCTGGGAAAAATGGCGTTTAAAAAAATAAAAAATAATAATAATAATAATAATAAAATATTGGCCCCATTTCTTCGCTCCCCAAGTAGCTGTTTCTGCCCCCTCCTCAAATTTTTTTCACCTCCTATAAGGGGCGCTGACCCCCAGACCACATAGTAGATCTCGGCTGAGGGGGAAACCGGAGGGGGACAGGGGCGGGCTGGGGACGGGTAGGGCCGCTACCCCCCCCGGGGCCATCCAACAAGGGTTGTGTCTGACGTTCCCCCCCGACCCCCTTGGCTGGGTTTGTAAAAATTCATCTGGGAGGAAGTGGGATGACCTATAAACCCCCAATCAAGAACCTTTGGGGTTGCTGAAAAACCCAAAGGGTGCTAGGGGACATTGAGGCATTTGTGGCCTCACCGAGGGGACCCCTGCTAAAAACGTCCCCTTGCTTGCTGCGGACCTGGCCTGCTTCAAATTTTTTGTGCCACTGCCATGCAGGGAAAGGCCTGCACCTCCCCCTGCCGACATACTGTTTTTCAAAAAATGTACAGCACTGTTTGATGAAGATACTGTATTTTTAAAATACACCCCCCTGTATTTGACTCCAAATGAACCCATAACAAGTTTGGGGTAACCCTTTGGATATAAATGCACTCTACAAATGGCCAGGAAAATTTGCTTGTATGTGTCGTTAAAAACACTGTGTATTTTACTAAAAAGTAAAAGCACAAACAGCTTAATTAAACCCTTTGAAATGCATTATCTACAGGCAAAATTGCTTCTTTGGCGGTGAAAAAAAACTTTTCTTTTACTAATACAACTGCAAAAAATACTTAGTTAACCCTTGGATGTAAATTTCGCAAAAGAATTGACAAAAACCCAAAAAATACACTTTGTACGTTTTTCAATGCGTGTAATTTTTTGGTAAAAAAGAGAAAAACTTTAATTAACCTTCCTTGTCATTAGCTACGGCAAATTCTTTTTTGGGGTGAAAAAGACGGTTTTCTTTAGTCCCACAACGCAGAACAATGTTATTAACCCCTGGGTAAATTGCGCAAAAGAATTTGGCAAAACCCAAAAACTACCGCTTTTTACGTGTTAAATCGTGTATTTTTTGCAAAACACAAAGAAAAACTTTAAATTTAAACCCTTTGCTTGTGTTATGCTAAAGGGAAAAAAATCTTTTTTGGCGATGAAAAAACTTTTTTTTTAGTCACCACAACACAGAACAATGCTTAATTAACCCCCGATTAAATTGCGCAAAAAAATTGGCAACCCCAAACTACGGCTTTTTTAGCGTTTACAATGGGGGTATTTTACGCTACACAGCAAGAGAAAAACTTGTAATTAACCTTCGCTTGTGAATTATGCTACAGGAAAAATGTATTTTTTGCCCGTGAAAAAGACGGTTTCTTTTAGTCACCACAGCAGCAGAACAATGCTTAATTAACCCCTGGATGTAAATTGTGCAAAATAATTGAGCAGACAAAAATGAAGTGGTATTTGTATTGTAAAAACGCTGTTTCTTTAAATGAATACAACAGGAACAGGCTTAGATCCCCCTTGGATATTCAATGTGCTGTGAGCAGAAAGCATTAAAATGTATATGCAGCTGCATTGGACGCACACGGGGACTTCAGAATCCAATACCCCAAAAAATCAGAAATAGAACGTAAGAGAAGCAGTCTCTGAGACAAGCTGTAAACACCCCCCAAAAATCGCTGTATAAAAAGCAGTTCTTTAGTATCAGCTACCATAAGCAGCCGCGGCAGCACCTTCCCTAATCAGTACAGTGAGAGGAGTGTGAGCTCCCAGCGTCGCGCCCGGACTTATATAGTGCGGTGACGTCACAGAATCCCGCCGGTCTCTGTTTGGGCTTTCATCTCTGCACATCTCATTCAGGCTATGCCCTTCTTCCTCCCAGAGTGCGTTGCCCCATGTAACGGCATGTGCTCGCAGCCATTTTATCAATGAAAAGCACACTTCGTTCCCGCGAATCACCCCAAACTTCGACTTCGTTCAGAACCGAAGTTTTCCTGAAATTCTAAACGAATTCCACTTCGTTAGAATCAATTCGCCAATCTCCAGCTACTACTGGTCTGCAATGATGCGCTGCTGAAGCCAGTAGTAGAGCCTTCAGGGGTTAATATTTTACCATACTTCAAGTGTCTCTTGATATTAGATACCCGATATTCAATAGTAGCCTTCTTACATGGAAGTAGACAGAAACTGCACCATTGGTGTTTTCGATATTGGTATGCTTTTATATGGAGAAATTGCACAGTGCAGGGCCACGTGTGCTGTAAGTGGTAAAGAACATCAAAGAAAAACATTAAACAGATTCCTTCACAAAAATTAGTAAGCAATTAGAATGCTTTAGGCAATATTAAACTAAACTTCCTAATAAAAACAGGAACACATTTGATGATCCTAATTAGAAGACAAGCATGTTATGCCATATGCTTACCCGGCACTAACACTTATTCAGAATTGGCTGAACAGAATATGCTGCTTTTCACAATTTATTTCAATAATCACTGCAAACCTATTAGATATACAGCGATCCCTCAACATACAATATTGAGTGTTTCCAGGGCCACCACTGTATGTCAGAACTATTGTATGTTGAAACTGTAACTGTATGGAATATTGCGAACAACCCAGAAAATGTGTGAAATACACATATATCTCCCAAAATGCTCAAAAATTGTATGTTATATATAATATATAATATATATATATATGTATATATAATATATATATATATAAAAAAAAAAATATATATATATATTTTATATATATATATAATATATCACACCACAGTGGTGGCCAAAAGTATTGGCACCCCTGCAATTCTGTCAGATAATACTCAGTTTCCTCCTGAAAATGATGGCAATCACAAATTCTTTGGTATTAATATATTCATTTATTTTGCTTGCAATAAAAAAACACAAAACAGAATGAGACAAAAATCAAATCATTGATCATTTCACCCAAAACTTCAAAAATGGGCCGGACAAAAGTATTGGCACCCTCAGCCTAGTACATGGTAGCACAACCTTTAGCCAAAATAACTGCGAACAACTGCTTCCGCTAACCATCAATGAGTTTCTTACAATGCTCTGCTGGAATTTTAGACCATTCTTCTTTGGCAAACTGCTCCAGGTCCCTGAGATTTGAAGGGTGCCTTCCTCATACTGCCATTTTGAGATCTCTCCACAGGTGTTCTATGGGATTCAGGTCTGGACTCATTGCTGGCCACTTTAGAAGTCTCCAGTGCTTTCTCTCAAACCATTTTTAGTGCTTTTGAAGTGTGTTTTGGGTCATTGTCCTGCTGGAAGACCCATGACCTCTGAGGGAGACCCAGCTTTCTCACACTGGGCCCTACATTATGCTGCAAATTGTTGGTATTCTTCAGACTTCCTAATGCCATGCACACGGTCAAGCATTCCAATGCCAGAGGCAGCAAAGCAACCCCAAAACATCAGGGAACCTATGCCATGTTTGACTGTAGGGACCGTGTTCTTTTCTTTGAATGCCTCTTTTTTTTCCTGTAAACTCTATGTTGATGCCTTTCCCAAAAAGCTCTACTTTTGTCTCATCTGACCAGAGAAACATTCTTCCAAAATGTTTTAGGTTTCTCAGGTAAGTTTGGGCAAACTCCAGCCTGGCTTTTTTTATGTCTCGGGTTAAGAAGTGGGGTCTTCATGGGTATCCGACCATACAGTCCCTTTTCTTTTCAGACGCCGATGGATAGTTACGGGTTTGACACTGTTGTACCCTTGGACTGCAGGGCAGCTTGAACTTGTTTGGATGTTAGTCGAGGTTCTTTATCCACCATCCGCACAATCTTGAGCTGAAATCTCTCCCTCAATGTTTCTTTTCTGTCCCACATCTAGGGAGGTTAGCCACAGTGCCATAGGCTTTACATCTAGGGAGGTTAGCCACAGTGCCATGGGCTGTACATTAGGAGAGGTTAGCCACAGTGCCATGGGCTTTACATCTAGGGAGGTTAGCCAACGTGCCAGGGCTTTACACTTTCCCTTTATGGACACTGCGCACGGTAGACACAGGAACATTCAGGTCTTTGGAGATGGACTTGTAGCCTTGAGATTGCTCATGCTTCCTCACAATTTGGATTCTCAAGTCCTCAGACAGTTCTTTGGTCTTCTTTCTTTTCTCCATGTGGTACACACAAGGACACAGGACAGAGGTTGAGTCAACTTTAATCCATGTCAACTAGCTGCAAGTGTGATTTAGTTATTGCCAACACCTGTTAGGTGCCACAGGTAAGTTACAGGTGCTGTTAATTACACAAATTAGAGAAGCATCACATGATTTTTCAAACAGTGCCAGTACTTTTTTCCACCCCCTTTTTTTATGTTTGGTGTGGAATTATATCCAATTTGGCTTTATGACAATTCTTTTTGTGGTTTTCCATTGAAGACAAATTAAATGAAGATAATACCAAAGAATTTGTGATTGCAATCACTTTCAGGAAGAAACTGAGTATTATTTGACAGAATTGCAGGGGTGCCAAAACTTTTTTCCACCACTATATATATATAATATATTATATATATATTATATATATCACACTTCACCGGCCACTTTATTAGTTACACTGTTCCAACTGCTCGTTAAACCATTAATTTCTATCAGCCAATCAAATGGCGCAACTCAGTGCATTTAGGCATGTAGACATTGGTCACAAGACAATCTCCTGCAGTTCAAACCGAGCATTCAGTTATGGGGAAGAAGATGATTAATGCCTTGGAACGTGGCATGGTTGTTGGAGCCAGAAGGGCTGTCTGAGTATTTCAAGAAACTGCTGAATTCTCCTGGGATTTTCACGCACAACCATCTCTAGGGTTTACAGAGAATGGTCCGAAAAACAAAAAACATCCAGTGGGCGGCAGTCCTGTGGGCGGAAATGCCTTGTTGATGCCAGAGGTCAAAGGAGAATGGGCAGACTGGTTCGAGCCCGATAGAAAGGCAACAGTGGACTCAAATAGCCACCGTTACAAACCAAGGTAGGCAGAAGAGCATCTCTGAACGCACAGTATGGCGAACTTTGAGGCAGATGGGCTACAGCAGCAGAAGACCACCCCCGGTGCCACTCCTTTCAGCTAAGAACAGGAAACTGGGCTCCAATTTGCCCAAGCTCATCGAATTGGACAGTAGAAGACTGGAAAAACGTTGCCTGGTCTGATGAGTCTCGATTTCTGCTGCGACATTCGGATGGTAGGGTCAGAATTTGGCGTCAACAACATGAAAGCATGGATCCATCCTGCCTTGTATCAACGGTTCAGCTGTGGTGGTGGTGTCATGGTGTGGGGATATTTTCTTGGCACTCTTTGGGCCCCTTGGTACCAATTGAGCATCGTTGCAACACCTTGTGGAATCTATGCCACGAAGAATTGAGGCAGTTCTGAAGGCAAAAGGGGGTCCAACCCGTTACTAGCATGGTGTACCTAATAAAGTGGCCGGTGAGTGTATCTATATATATGAAAAAGTAAGATACTACCAATGCCTAAAGATAAATCAAACACCAAGATGTAAAAATGTATATAGTTTATTTAAACATGTTAAAAACATATCAAAATAGTACTACACCATAAACAACAAAATGCAATACACCCAGGACAGATACAAGCACAAGGGTCTAGTGTCACAAAATGACAAAAAACACACTGGAAAAAATATATAACCAAATAAATATAAATAGTATAAATGTAAAAAATACTTAACAACAATAATCCAGTGAAATGAGGAAGAAAATGACCACTAGACCCCCGTGCTGGACCCCGACGCGCGTTACGCTGACGCATCTTCAAGGGGAATAGCTATTTCACTGGATTATTGTGGTTAAGTATTTTTTAGGGTATGTTCACACTGCGTCTTCACTCCGTATGAAGACAGGCTTTTCAGATGCCTCTCTGGCTCCATCACAAGGGACCCAGAGACGCATCTAACAATTAGCAGTGAGTTTATCACTGCCGGAAATGACAGACTCAAGTGTTTGCACCGCGCCTGTCGGGTCCGTCTTGCGGATGCGATCAAAGATTTGCATGTCATTTCTTGGATCACATCCAAAAGACGGACCCGACAGGTGCGATGCAAACACGCAGCGGCGATCTCTCATGTGAACGCCGCTGCGTGTCTGTCATTGCCGGCAGTGATAAACTCACTGCTAATTGTTAGATGCGTCTCTAGGTCCGTTCTGATGGAGCCAGAGATGCATCAGAAAAGCGGATGTTCATACAGAGTGAAGTCACCATGTGAACATACCCTTACATTTATACTATTTATATTTATTTGGTTATACATTTTATCCAGTGTGTTTTTTGTCCTTTTGTGACACTAGACCCTCGTGCTTGTATCTGTCCTGTGTATTGCATTTTGTTGTTTATGGTGTAGCATTATTTTGATTTTAGTATGTTTTTAACATGTTTCAATAAACTATATACATTTTTACATCTTGGTGTTGGATTTATCTATGGAACATTGGTAGTTGATTCAAATGTCACATAATGCACAATGAAGATTAAAGATCTGTAATGCCAAATCGGCTAGACTACTAGATCAAACAAAAAAATATTGTGCCATTAATACAGAGGCGTTAATGTCATGACTATTCCTGTGGAAAATTATCCCCCAGCCTCCACCTATTTCACATGCCAATGACCAAAAGTCACTGTATATATAGGTAGAGACACAGCAGCTGTCAATTATAAGTAAAAAGGAGGAAGAAGATGGGGTTCTTTAAATCAATAAATAGGTTTGCAAGTGGCTGAACAATAGAGGAAAACGAAAATAATCAGGTGAGTCAATATATATATCGGCAATGCAGTTGCATCTGTGTTGTCTGTCATGTTGTCATGCGGATCAGAAGCTGTAACTTCCGTCGACACAAGTTGGAAATTGCTATTGCGATTTCACTGTTCCAGCTTTAAAGAAGAGCAGTGTTAGTTTTTTTGGGTCTAAATGTGTGTAAGGATGAATGGAAATATGTCCGCTCACCTATATCCAATGTTCACCTGATGAGATAGAACCGGGTATGTCGACTATGTTCCAACGCAAACATAAAGAAAACGAGTAACCGCTGCATATCCACCAGTCAAAAAATGGTTAAAAAATATATTCCATCTTTATTAGAACAACATGTTAAAAAAATTGTTTGCAATATTCATACACACATGTATCCAAGTTGCACAGGCATGGAGGAGCATCAAACATGCGGCTTAATAGAGTCAAGATGACAAGACAGCTGACGCGTTTCGGAAGGGAACTTTCTTAGTCGTAGCCTAAATGTGTATAAGGAGGCAAAATCTATTGAAGACTTTAAACACAATACAGCAACAGTGTATTGCGGCAGCGAAGTGTCTATGATTAGACTGAAAAATAAAAAAATGGTTGCACAAGTGTGAAGGCTTTAATTCTAAGCAAACACTGACCGGCATTGTGTTGTTGCATTAGTTATTATATTCATTTATATAGCGCTGTTATATTCCACAGCGCTGTACAGAGATTGTCATTATTTCCATAGGTCCCTGTCCTCATTGCGGCTCATAATCTAAATTAAAGATCAACTGATCTGTATGTTTTTTTGGAGTGTGGGGGGGGACTAGAGTACCCAGAGAAAAACCATGAGAATATAGAAATGTCTGACTGTTTACATTCTGCTGCCCATACTGCTGAAACCATTCAGTCTGAGGTATTGGCTCACCCTCCATATAGTCCTGATTTCAGCTCACCATCCACCTAGCCCTGATCTCGGCTCACCATCCATATAGTCCTGATCTCACCTCACCATACATATAGTCCTGATCTCACCTCACCATTCATATAGTCCTGATCTCGGCTCACCATCCATATAGCCCTGATCTCGGCTCACCATCCATATAGCCCTGATCTCGGCTCACCATACATATAGTCCTGATCTGGGCTCACCATCCATATAGCCCAGATCGCGGCTCACCATCCATATAGCACGGATCTCGGCGCACCAACCATATAGCCCAGATCGCGACTCACCATCCATATAGTCCTGATCGCGGCTCGCCATCCATAGAGTCCTGATCTCGGCTCACCATCCATATAGTCCTGATCTCAGCTCACCATCCATATAGTCCTGATCTCACCTCACCATAAATATAGTCCTGATCTCACCTCACCATCCACCTAGCCCTGATCTCGGCTCACCATCCATATAGTCCTGATCTCACCTCACCATCCATATAGTCCTGATCTCACCTCACCATTCATATAGTCCTGATCTCGGCTCACCATCCATATAGTCCTGATCTCACCTCACCATACATATAGTCCTGATCTGGGCTCACCATCCATATAGCCCTGATCTCGGCTCACCATCCATATAGTCCTGATCTCGGCTCACCATCCATATAGTCCTGATCTCGGCTCACCATCCATATAGTCCTGATCTCAGCTCACCATCCATATAGTCCTGATCTCACCTCACCATAAATATAGTCCTGATCTCACCTCACCATCCACCTAGCCCTGATCTCGGCTCACCATCCATATAGTCCTGATCTCACCTCACCATCCATATAGACCTGATCTCACCTCACCATTCATATAGTCCTGATCTCGGCTCACCATCCATATAGTCCTGATCTCACCTCACCATACATATAGTCCTGATCTGGGCTCACCATCCATATAGCCCTGATCTCGGCTCACCATCCATATAGCCCTGATCTCGGCTCACCATCCATATAGCCCTGATCTCGGCTCACCATCCATATAGTCCTGATCTCGGCTCACCATCCATATAGCCCTGATCTCGGCTCACCATCCATATAGTCCTGATCTCAGCTCACCATCCATATAGTCCTGATCTCACCTCACCATAAATATAGTCCTGATCTCACCTCACCATCCACCTAGCCCTGATCTCGGCTCACCATTCATATAGTCCTGATCTCGGCTCACCATCCATATAGTCCTGATCTCACCTCACCATCCATATAGTCCTGATCTCACCTCACCATACATATAGTCCTGATCTCACCTCACCATACATATAGTCCTGATCTGGGCTCACTATCCATTTAGTCCTGATCTCGGCTCACCATCCATATAGCCCTGATCTCGGCTCACCATCCATATAATCCTGATCTCAGCTCACCATCCATATAGCCCTGATCTCGGCTCACCATCCATATAGTCCTGATCTCGGCTCACCATCCATATAATCCTGATCTCAGCTCACCATCCATATAGTGCTGATCTCGGCTCACCATCCATATAATCCTGATCTCAGCTCACCATCCATATAGTGCTGATCTCAGCTCACCATCCATATAATCCTGATCTCGGCTCACCATCCATATAATCCTGATCTCGGCTCACCATCCATACAATCCTGATCTCGGCTCACCATCCATATAATCCTGATCTCGGCTCACCATCCATATAGTCCTGATCTCGGCTCACCCTCCATATAGTCCTGATCTCGGCTCACCATCCATATAGCCCTGATCTCGGCTCACCAGCCATATAGCCCTGATCTCGGCTCACCATCCATATAGTCCTGATCTCGGCTCACCAGCCATATAGTCCTGATCTCGGCTCACCATCCATATAGTCCTGATCTCGGCTCACCATCCATATAGCCCTGATCTCGGCTCACCATCCATATAGCCCTGATCTCGGCTCGCCCTCCATATAGCCCTGATCTCGGCTCGCCCTCCATATAGTCCTCATCTCGGCTCACCATCCATATAGTCCTGATCTCGGCTCACCATCCATATAATCCTGATCTCGGCTCACCATCCATATAGCCCTGATCTCGGCTCACCATCCAAATAGTCCAGAACTCGGCTCGCCATCCATATAGCCCTGATCTCGGCTCACCATCCATATAGTCCTGATCTCGGCTCACCATCCATATAATCCTGATCTCGGCTCACCATCCATATAGCCCTGATCTCGGCTCGCCATCCACATAGCCCTGATCTCGGCTCGCCATCCACATAGCCCTGATTTCAGCTCACCATCCATATAATCCTGATCTCGGCTCACCATCCATATAATCCTGATCTCAGCTCACCATCCATATAATCCTGATCTCAGCTCACCATCCATATAGTGCTGATCTCGGCTCACCATCCATATAGCCCTGATCTCGGCTCGCCATCCACATAGCCCTGATTTCAGCTCACCATCCATATAATCCTGATCTCGGCTCACCATCCATATAATCCTGATCTCAGCTCACCATCCATATAATCCTGATCTCAGCTCACCATCCATATAGTGCTGATCTCGGCTCACCATCCACATAGTCCTGATCTCGGCTCACCATCCATATATTCCTGATCTCGGCTCACCATCCATATAGCCCTGATCTCGGCTCACCATCCATATAGCCCTGATCTCGGCTCCCCATCCATATAGTCCTGATCTCGGCTCACCATCCATATAGTCCTGATCTCGGCTCCCCATCCATATAGCCCTGATCTCGGCTCACCATCCATATAGTGCTGATCTCGGGTCACCATCCATATAGCCCTGATCTCGGCTCACAATCCATATAGTCCTGATCTCGGCTCACCATCCATATAGCCCTGATCTCGGCTCACCATCCATATAGTGCTGATCTCGGGTCACCATCCATATAGCCCTGATCTCGGCTCACCATCCATATAGTCCTGATCTCGGCTCACAATCCATATAGTCCTGATCTCGGCTCACCATCCATATAGCCCTGATCTCGGCTCACCATCAATATAGTCCTGATCTCGGCTCACCCTCCATATAGCCCTGATCTCGGCTCACCATCCATATAGCCCTGATCTCGGCTCACCCTCCATATAGCCCTGATCTCGGCTCACAATCCATATAGTGCTGATCTCGGGTCACCAGCCATATAGACCAGATCTCACCCCCTTAGACTATCACCTGTTTGGTCCACTCAAGAAGATATTAAGGGGTAGCAACCCACCTCGGACCAAGAGCTGAACGAAGCAGTGCATGCATGGCTCACTGCTCAGCCAAAAAGTTTCATTCTAAAGGGCATCGAGTTTGTGTACTAATAGAATAAACGTGTTAAAAACCAAACAGACTATGTTATTATTTTCCCATGTTTATAGCTGTATTGCAGATAATAATTGACTCACCCTTATATAATGTTCTAACTCCATTTTGAAGAATAAAAATAACAAATCATGAAAAATCCATCAACAGATGCTATGAACTATTATGTAATATAAACTTATGCTATCTTTCGCATTCCATTTGTGCCATACGGGTCAAGGTATACTTCTACTTTCTGTTACCATGGCATTCATTGTTAAAAAAAAAAAAAAAAAAAAACAGTACAAATATCAGTTAAAAAACTCAGGCAAGAAAATATCGGTGTGACCCCAGCCGAATAACAGACTTCTTCCCCATACAGTGGTCCTTCAAGCTACAATGGCCTCAGGATACGATATTTTCAACATACAATGCCCATTCCTGGGATATTGTATTTTAAGTCTGTTTTCAAGACACAGTGGGCGACATGTATGAACGTTGGTGCTGACAGGCCACGTCTAAATAGCTTTAAGGCAGTGTAGAATGCGACAGAATGTTATGAACCTATTCTTCTGCAGGTCATACATACAGACGCATTGTAGTGTCACTACGACGGCTCAGGCACCACCTGTAACCTGGTCTGGCTGTTCTAACTGTAATGCACCTTGGCATAAAAAAAATCATAAATGTGTCTACTTCTGGGGGCATGTCGCACCACATTCATAGAACACCCCTAAACTTTGGCGCATTAAAAAGGGACTTATAACGGCAAGGTTTGCAGTGCACCTGTTCATACATTCTTTTGGGCTCAAAATACATTAGAATACTGGTGCAGCCCTGTTCATACAGGTCGCCCAATGTCTCATACATGTGAGACGTGTGATTGAAGGAAGGTCCAGCCAATTATCATGAAGATTTTACCTGTAAAATATCGGTATTAGTGAAGTGCATACAGTGATTGGTGGTCTAGTAGTGTCTTTCTACTGTATAGTGCGGTACTACAGGTTCTGGCACCAGATGAGAGCCCCCTTTTCTCTTTTCTGGTACATTGTTTATAAAGTATATGATTTAAAGAAGCTCCTGTCCTTGTCAAAGAAAGCGATTTCCATCTTCCAGCAATTCTTTTTCACTGTTATATGTAAGGACTTGCTCTCTATTAGTTATCTGCTTAATTTTCCCTTAAACTTGTTTTCTGTTAAAGGGGTTGTCTCACTACAAGGATTGCAATATGTGTCCATTCACAGTGTCCTACCTATTCTGAGATATCCCCTCATGTTTGGGCTGCTCCTCAGGTCGCTATAGCTACAGACCTGTTTGATTTATCCTGATAGGCTGCCAGCACTGGTTGCTATAGCTACAGACCTGGCTTCTACTGCAGCCTAGTAGAAGCCAGTAAACAGGCCCCTGAATTCAAAGGGAAACCAAGAAAATGGGATGAATCAAGGTAGTGAGACAAGCCCTTTAAGTAGGGTGACATTTTGGGGCTTTGGAACCAATTACTAGTTTTCCATAGTTAAGGTTTCTACATACAATGGTCATCCCAGAACCAATGAACATTTGTATGTCGAGGGACTACTGCATTTGTAGCCACATGAACTAAAAATAAAGCTTTCCCAAGTCTATGTAAACTATATAAGTTAAGCAAAGTTCAACTCTAGGGCATAAAAAATGTGAACAAAATCGTAAAACTCTTTAAGAAATGCATCTTCCTTGTTTATCAAACAGCTCCTAATGGACCATATTTTATAACGCTGCCGAAATTGAGAAGTCACCATCCATTATCACCAACTCTTTCGTGGGTTTAATGTTTTATCTCGTTTTTCATTGCTCGCTCTCGCAGGCTCATTAACACATTTATGAAGCAAGTGTTGACATGCCATATCTTCAGGTGACTAATGAGGGGACGACTTTGATACATAGGAGTTTGTCTACCATTTCATTAATTGCTCGATCACCCTTTGCCTTAGTCACACAGGTTTCTTTCCTAGTGTTGTCAGCTTCTGTGCTCCAGCCTCACAATATCATTCCGATCATTTCTAAAAACAGAATATTTTTCCTAAATAGATTATTATGGGCCGGTATACTTTTACAGTTTATAGTACTTTCGTGAATTCTCATTGTGTGTAGTAAAACTGCAATCAATTCTTCAAAGCCTTGAAAAGTCACCCATGCTGAATGCAAATGGATCTGTCATCTCCACATGTTAATTATGGCAACCGGATGCTTGCCAACATCACTGCTGTCATCTTGGCAAGTGTACTCCACCGTTGATAACACCTCTCATTGTATTACAATTCTACCTTCATGTGTCTCTCTCGTATTTGAAGGCTCCCTTTGTGCAGCGGAGAAACCTGGTAAGCTTCATTCAGCCAGTACCTTGCGCAAATGGCACTCTCTAATTGTCGGAGAAGTAATGCAATTGTACAGGGGAATGAAGTTTGCTATGAGGAACTCGAGAAGTGGCTGACATATGGTCCTTAATGAGGCAAATAAGATATGGGGAAGTAACAAATGTCAATGAAAATGAAAGCGATTGGCAGCTGATGAGAAAGAGAATTCATCAACATATTATTCCCATTTGGGATCGGAGCTTATGGCCCATTTTGACACTGTGTTAGATGAAGGTTCTGATTCCTTGACTATTAATGTCAGATGCTAGGAAGCTAATGACAAGCAAAATGCACTTCCAGTCACTTTTGATGCTTTTTGGGCTTGAGGTTTGATTGAAAGATCCAATGTGCCATGTCATATTGTCTTGTCAAATGATTGTAACAAAGAGAAAGAAGTGTTACAAGCAGATAAATGGAAGCTCAGACAGACGGCAAAGCAGCGATAAATTATACATAATGTAATAAAGTGGCCCAGCCATTTTGGGTTTGCAACTTACACAGATAAATATTTATAGGGGTATCTCTAGTTTGCAGCTAATCTGGCTAGAGTATGTAATTGTGTAATCTACTGGACTATAAAGGCTACGCTCATGCTACCACCAGTCTCTGTTCAGATCCTCCATTGGTCGCTCCAACAGACTTGGTTGGAAAGATTAGCACAGTATGCTACATTATCTTTCCAATCAAATGATGTAAATCAACCCATTGTCCAAAATATAATAGGTCATACTTTCTTAGTGAAAACAACATTTATTCTGTGTAAACTTCAAATTTATAACACTTCATTAAATTCTCCCAATGAGGTAACTATAAGGCAGTGTTTCTTAACTCTGGTCCTCAAGACCCACCAACAGGTCAAGTTTTCTGGCTTTCTTTAGCAGTGGACAGGTGATATCATTATGGTTAGTGCATTTTGTGGCAGATCCTGAAAACATGACCTGTTGGTGGGTCTTGAGGACTGGAGTTGAGAAACACTGGTATAAGGTAATACTCAAGTTTATGAAGTCGAAGTCCTCTCCTTTCATGGCATGGTAGTCCAAGCTTGAGAAAGAGGGTGGATCGACTCTTGAAACGTCACACATTTGTGCGTACCTCTCTGCTCGGTGTCCGGCATTTCCTCGCTATCCAGGCTAGACTACAATGCCATGAAAGGAGAGGACTTTAACACCATAAACTTGAGTATTACCTTTTAATATCCTAATTGGGAGAATTCAGTGACTTTGAAGTTTACACGGAATAAATGTTGTTTTCAAGAAAGTGTTTGAAAATGGATGACCTATTATATGTTGGACTTTGAATTGGTGAAGCAAGGGAAGCTTCTATATAGGTCATAGTTATATACTCATTATCGTTTAGTGGTCTTGTGCAAATTACAACCAAACCATTGTGCCATTGAATTAACAGAAACAATCGTGTTAGTGGGAACAGTGCCTTAGAGTAATCACGCTAGCACAGAAATTTCTGCAGATAGACTTACAGAAAGTCTACAGACTGCTGGCCAAAAAGATGACTCCTCCATAATATACTCCAGTGTACTACATATACAGTAGAATCACAATATGATGACCACCAGCTAATATCCAGAGTAACCACTGTGTGCAGCATGGACAGCAGCTAGATGATTTGGAAGTGACTCAATATGGTCTTGGTAGATTGTCAAAGGTATATGGAACAATGGCGGCTGCATTGGATCTAAAAGCTGATGTAGTGTGCGTGGGGAAGGATCCACAGAGCAAACACGATGATTAAGGTGATCCAAAATATGCTCAATTGGGTTCAAGAGGTCCAGCGTAGTACTTGGAAGTCATGCTCTTCTAACCAATATTTGACATTTTTAGAGGTAGACATTTTGCATTGTGTTGCTGGAAGATCCTATCCCTCCCAGAGAAGACAATCAGCATGTATAGATATACCTGATCTGCAAGGGTGGATTCATACCCAGATTGGTTGAGCATATCTTCCACATGGATAAGTGGGCCCAAGAAATGCAATAAAAACATTCACTAGACCATAACATTACCACCACTAGCTTCTGCTCTTCTAGTAATGGTTGTAGGATGTTCATTCTCTGATGTTTCTACCCTGACACGTCACATCCATCTTTTTAATGAAGCGAAATTCATGACTCATTGGAGAAGACAACCCTTTGCCAATCAGCAGAAGTCCAATTTCGATACGGCCATGAAAATCGAAGCCTCTTTTGCATACGCAACTTCGGTAGGAGAGTTGCAGTGACCATCTGTCTTCTTCAGATTCCCAAATATAGTAGGGTTTGCTGAACTGTTGTTTAAGACACAAATCTAGTAGACCCCTGGTTCATTTTAGCGGTAAGCAGCTAAAGCATATTGTAGCGTGTCGGTCCACCCTGACGCACTGTCATAGATGATGTTCACCTCTCACAATCATTGGCACTTGGCGGTCTGCATTTTCCACATCACTTATTCACAATGGTGCCATCCGTCCACTCATGATGTACTTTCACCACTTTCAGAAATCCTGCCATTCTTGGTCCAATAGACACTAATCATCCTATTTTGCAACTGTAATATATCACCTCTTTTACCCATAAGGCTATGTTCACACGGCGTAATTGCAGGGCATACAGTACGTCCCGCAATTACGCTGGGTGTTTGGGAGTCGCGCTGACCGGCGCGTACTCCCGCGACGCATGGGAGAACTATGGATTTCGGCGCGCATCTCGCTCGTATTAGAGCGCAAATACGATGCGAAATGCACGCCAAAATATGCCCATGTGAACATAGCCTAAGAGCAACAAGGGAATTGTGTGCAAACAGACTCTAATACACCTTACCTACCCACCTAACCAGCTCTCCACACGACTTTTGTATATTGTGTTTTATGCTACTGGGAGCCCATCTCATTTTGCTATGGGGGCTTTGAATTCCAGTTACACTCTTGGTATAAAAAGTCAGCTTCACATCGTTCTACAGACTTGTGTTAGAACTGTTCATTAAAAAAATGACAGAATTAACTGTAAAATAGAAAAGGCAGAGTGAGGTCATATTTCAAAGAGATGAATATGGTACACTCTATTATGTTGTAATCAGCCACTCTCTTTCATCCTAAGAATTTAATAGTCTACACTAATTTTCAGGCCAGAGAAGAGCATTTTCTACCTTACGGAAAAAAATGAAATTTAAATTCGGCTTCAAACACTTTGCATTCTCTGCATTATTTCAAGCAGGCTGTATTGATGTTGCTGGCTATTTTCTTTCAACTTAATAAGAAAAACATTCAAATGCTACTATTATTGCTGCCCTGGCAAACCACACTTAATAGATGGTACTTGCCCTGTACATGACACTTACAACATCAATCAAGACTGAATTTTATTTCAATTTATTATGGTTGCTGTCTAAGTGAAAAAATGCTTATGTCGTGAAAATGTCTCCGAATATATATGCGGACCTAATGTATTCACAAGGGGGTCTTCTATGAAGAAAAACAAATCTGCCTCTACTGCATCTGCATCTTTGCAGGGTAAAATGAAACCGGCATTGCCAAAATTTCATCATGAGTTTCTTAAAATCTCTACATTAACAACTGTTTCTCAAAACATGATTCCAAGCCTAGTTAAAAAAAATATAAAATAAGTCCTTACCCCCTGTAGTGGAGAACCTGATGTCTAGGGAGATTTTAGCCATATACCATTATAATTTACAGAGGTCCAAACCATTGAATAATGGTAACATTAAAAAATGACATTATTTCTGTAAAAATGGAAATAACTGATTTTCATCTGAACAACGTGATGGAGAAAGCTGTGCACTGTACTAAAAACTCATTTTTAGGAAAAAGTTCTGCTACATAAAAGCATTTTTCTCTGCCCATGAATGTCTATACAGGCAGTCCCCGACTCACATCATTCTGACTTACATCTGTCCTCTAGTTACAAACAGAGACTTATGGGGCATGCTGGCACTTGTAGTTTCATGTTCCACAGCAAATAATAGCTGTAGAACAACAAGTTCCAGCATGCCACGGCAGCACATGAGGTGTAAATTAGGTGAAATTTTGTTAACAGATAGCAAAACAAATGTAAAAACTCTTCCCTGCACTATCCGGAAAAAAAAAAAAAAAATGTTGTGTACTGGAGTTACATTTAATAAATATACCTGTTCCGACTTACATGCAAATTCAACTTAAGAACAAACCTACAGTCCAGATCGCGTTCATAACCTCGTCTATACAACAGTATTATATAACAACTCATGCTCTGGTACTTCAGAGGTATATGTACCTGTAAATCTTCTGAGTGATCACCAAAGGGTTATGGGGCTTAAAGGGGTTATCCACTTTGTAATAAAATCTTACAGCCAGCTTCTGGGGCATTAAACGTCTACTCACTTTCCTCTGGTACCCGGTATCAGCGTTGCGTCCCTCAGCTCTTCTGTTGTCATTCTTGATGCCTTTACTTACATCACGGTTTGTAATGTACAAAAATGGCATATGACCACTTCAGCCAATCAGCATTTGGAAATACAAGAACGTCAACAGAAGACCAGAGAGATGCAACGCTGGAACCAGGTACCGGGGGAAGATAAGAACAAGTTTTTATTTCATTTTAAAGGGGCCCAAGGAGCTGGCTGTAAGATTTTATTATGAAGTGGAAAACCCCTTTAAGAGTAATTGGTAAGCATAAGTAGCAGTCAAGGGAGTAACTAACATTCATAGGGCCCCGTAGCAAAATGAGACTGCCCCAGTGATTGGAAACTGAAACAGAAACATAGTAATGTGTAGATGTTAATAATGGCAGGAATTCTCCTGACATTTCATCTTGACCTTCATATTAGATCACAGATGAGACCATTACTATGTAACTACCTTGAACAACTTTAAGGGCAGATCAGCTGGCCAGGCTGCACAGCCTGAGCTCGTTTCGAGAGGAGTGGTTGATTATAAGTCTCTCTTATAAAGTTCTCTGGGTTTGGAAGCATGACATGGATTATATTGTTTGCCCTGAAAGACTATATCTAGTAATCCACTCAGTAATCTGTATCCTTTTATCTAGGGTCCATTATTATCATTGAACATCTAATTCTGCCTAGTCTGCTCCATGTTAGTCAGTGAATTTCTTAGGGCCGTTTACACGGCACAGGACAAATAGCGGTCACTTGTTTAAGAATGAACATGTAGAATGGTTTTTTGGGAGGCCGGTGGTCTGAAAAACCGCAGGGCAGAAAACCCGTGCAGTGGGGACTTAGTTGTTGTCAGTGTTTGTTGCTGGGTCAGCCTAAGTTTTTGGATCCTAGCTTCCGCTTGCTTGTGTCATGATCAGATGTAGCTTAGAAATATATTAGGATTATTTGCACAGAAAAAAGAGGGTCTGTGTGGTATGTTATTAAGGACAGTATTAGGGGAAGATCTAGGGAAACATTTAGTGAAAGTTAGTTTAGGATCAGTTCCTGTTTGTTCATTTGGACTAAATCTATTTGTGTTATCACTCTCGCCCATGTCTGTGCCATCAGATGCGTCGCCATGCTTCAGACTCAATCATCCAATGGTGAGCCCTTTTTTAGCTTTGTATTTTTTTTACATGTTTCATATTATTGTTCCCTGTGATGACTTGGTTGCTTACCATTTAGCCAGGAGTTTCTAAATTTTGGGAGCCATTATTAAGAACTAGGAAAGGCAAGTGCAAGAGGTGAACTCCAGTTCTGCCAACCTGTGCTAATCATTGTTGTTACAGTACATATATGGATAAGAGTGAAATATATCAGCGAACACATACAGTAGTGCTAGTAGTGCAGAGAATCCCCAACTTTTTGACTATAAAAATGCAATGTTCTTACACCCGAGTGAGCTCCCTCAATAGCGATAGCTATAGTTACACCCAAGCTAGCAGTGCATCACTGCTCTTCATACTATGTCCCATCAACTTCCTTCACAGAAGTTTCTGAGGGGTATTAAAATAGAGGTCTAGGTTCCTTACTATTGCCTTAACAATAGTCATTGGGTTACTCTGCCCAGGACCAAGATGAAAGGTAGGCAGAGTAAGAAATCACTAGGGCACCAATGAGGGTGTGATATGTATATAAAAGGTGAGTGATGAAACTGTGAGAGGTAATGCCTAATCTTATACATATCCTGCATTCAGAATTATAAATGTGTAGAGGGGGTAGGGATATAGGGACTGAAGGTGAGGAGATGTATTTCAAACCCTCTGCTGTGTGCACTAA
Organism: Phyllomedusa bahiana; assembly: GCA_025379985.1. Lineage (NCBI taxonomy): Eukaryota > Metazoa > Chordata > Amphibia > Anura > Hylidae > Phyllomedusa > Phyllomedusa bahiana. The sequence continues at coordinate 65,190 of JAODAL010009717.1, read as the reverse complement.
AAGATCCTGTGTTACATATGGCTGTGCCTATACCTGCGTATTGTACTCTAAGCCACTAACTGACAAATCATATATTCCTAAACAGAAATTCCCAACTTTATGAAAAGTTTTCCCATAAATTATCAGTGTTCATTTCACGTTTGGTTCTTTTTAATGCCCAATGATTCAGAACCTTTTTTTATTCGCTGCATGTAATAAGGAGATTACACAAAAGCTCTCCACAGCAGATTCAGTCAAATTGTCGTCCACTGTCCATGGTCCTGTAAATTTGGCTAAACACATAAAGTACTTTCAGTGCTATTGCTTCTTTTATAGCAGTTGTAACTAGTATATACAAAGCTATTATACGATCCATGTGATTATTAAAGTGTGGATTTAAAGCAATCATCTAGTATTACAGAACTAATGTAGACCAAATGCTCAACTAAAGTGGTATTGGTTCATCTGAAACAGGGAAATTTCCTTTGCAAAATAGAAGAAACCATCCTATGAGTTCCACGGTTTTACAATTTGGTAAAACACTCTATTGACATTGCATACTCTGAAATACAAAAAGACACCAGCGATATATCCCTTATTCAACCATTACCTGTGCACTGTCATCGTCATAAAGAAAATCTGTAATCACCGTTATTATGGACACCTTCTTTACAAAAAGAAAGCTGTAAACTTTGTTGTGATAGTCTCTTAAATCCAGATATAAAATTATAAATTAAGGTATGTTACCTTCAATTAGCAGCTACACACTGTTAGGGTATGGTCACATGGCTTAAAAAGCCGCGTACTCATCGCGTCGCAATTATGGTAATTCATAGCTCTCTTAGAGAGCTATGGATTACGCGCTGCCCCCCCGCACATACAATACGATCGTGTTGTACGCGAGGGGGGAGAATTGATATGTCAATTGTTAGCGGTGAACACATGCCGCTGACAATGCATGTCTATGGGGCCGGGGCGTACTATACGAGCTGCAAAAAGCTGTGTGAAGATACCCTTATACTACATCCACACAACTAGTAGTGTGACGAAAAGAGATTGTTTATGCAGTTACTGCTTTAGATTAGAAAAGACACAGCAGCCATATGGGTAATCACTTTTGAACAGGTTTCCAAGAAAGTGATGTCAAAATGTAGTAATAGGACGAGCTGAGTAGTTAAATTAAAAAGCAACAACCAAATCGACCGAATTTTCAAAAATCAGGATAAAAAAAAAAATGGCATTAGCTTGATATGCAATAAAAAATAAAAAAAAAATGCTCTCATATCCTCTTTTGTATAAGCTCACTTTTATGTTTTGGGATGCCAGCTTTTTAAGCTGCCCCAAACACAGGCAGCATACACTAGCCACAGGCATCTTTAACACACTAATATATGTTTTACTCTAAGAGTATGTTCACACTGCGTTTTTTGAAGTGTAAATTTCCACTTCTAAATCAGCTTCCAAATCTGCTTCAAAAAACACCTGATTAGAGGCTCAGTTTGGAGCATATTTTGAAAAATCCTGTCCCCATTGTTTCCTATGGGGATTTCACAGGCGAAAAACGCCTCAAGAATTGACGTCATTTATTTATACAACCGTAATTGCGTCCAAAAAACGGCTCGCACTTATGCTTGTGAAATACGCTTTGTGTGAACAACAAGGCGTATTTTACATTATAGTCAATGAAGGCAGACTTGATGCTTGTCTGAGACTGATTTTGGGCCGTTTCGAAGCGCGTAAAACGCGCTAAACGACGGCCCAGGAGACACCCTGTAAGCATACCCTAAGGCTGTGTTCACACAATATACTGCGGCACATACCTGTGGGTGCTGCAACACGCCTGCAGTCGAAAGTACGTGCTGGCGCTACGGCCCATCTTCCTATCCCTTTCTTTTTACCTGCCGTTTAATCGTCCCAAAGAAGTGAGTACGTCAAGCAATGAAAGCACTCAATGAGTGCTATGATTTTACCGTATTTGCGGGGCGCACTTCGGGCGCATTGCAACGCAATTACATGTGAACATACCCTAAATACTAGGGCATTTCAGAGATAACACAATTTAGAACTAAGCCCGGCCTAGAACTAATGACAGCTGAACTCTGGTTGGTTGCTGTGGGCAATTCTAGATTCGACACTGGTTTTAACTAGTAAAACAAATTCGGGTTTGAGAAGTCCTAAAACAAAAATGTTTCTCTAACTTTAAGTTGGGGGATAGAGGTTTTTGTAACAGGGTATTTTTAGAGGTTAACATACTCTATAGAGCCTATGACATGCAATTCTTTCAAAGACGGACCCGAGCTGCGCTATGGAAACACGCAGCGGCGATCTCTCATGTGAACGCCGCTGCATGTTCCTCAGAGCCCGCAGTGATAATCTCACTGCTAATTGTTAGATCCGTCTCTGGGTCCGTCCTGTCGGTCCCTGAGACGGATCTAAAAAGCGCTTGTAACACGGAGTGAAAACTCCATGTGAACAAGCCCTTAGGTCATGTTCAAACGGCTTATTTGGATGAGGTTATGGACGAGGTTTTCGGAGCGTTTCCTCGCCCAAAACCACATCAAAATCACGCCTGAAACACGCTTTTTCAGAAGAGGTTTTAGAGGTGTTTCTCTGCGAGGGTTTGGGCGAGGTTTTGGATCAGGTTTTCAACGAGGTTTTCACCCATACAAATTAATAGCCAGGACAAAAACCGCGACCAAAACCGCACCAAAAACATGCTTCAAGAATTGACATGACACTTCTTTCCAAAGAAGCGTGTAAAAACCTTGTCGTGTGTGCACTACAACACGTTTTTACATAGGAATCAATTAAAAGAACTGGGGACGTTTTGGAAGCGTTTTGGACGAGGTTTTGGGCGAGGAAACGCTCTGAAAACCTCATCCAAATAAGCCGTGTGAACATAGTCTCCATCTAAAGGCTCTGATATCCCTTATGTTGTTTTTATATATTCTGCATTTCTTTGCAGTAATTGTTCTAAATACTTCTATTGGAAGCTTACTACATTGACTTAAAGAGCACCTATCACCTCCTTACAAACACACAAAATATAATAGTAGATGAAATTATAAGACTTTTTTCCAATACATGTCATTAGCAATGCAGAGGGCTCATGTCAGTATTACAGGGGAACAGATCTTAGTTACACTTTCTTAGCAGAGCTCTGTAGGTAGCAGGGATTCTTTCTGTTGAGCTATACCACCTCTTCAGGGGGAGCTGAGGACATATCTGCTACATACAGTACAACAGGCACAGCAAACTGATGACATAGTGTGACAGGGTTTATAGGCACCTATATTACACTGCTGCTAGTGTTATATCCATCACAGACATAGCAACCCAGAGAAAATCAGTGTGCACATGATGTAGACTTACAGGCTCCCCCCTGCACAATGGACTCTTCCAGCTCAGGAGCAACACAGCTGTCACATACTGATCCATCAAGCTGTCAGGTGCCAACTTGGCCCGACTTCAGAGCTGTCTTAAAGGGCCAGCGCTTTTTTAAAAACTGTATTACAGGTGAAATGCTTTGATTTCCCTAATGAAGCCTATTTAGGGAAGTGTTTGTATTTTAGTCTCCTGTTATTTCATGAGGTTTCCCTGGAGGTGATAGGTACTCTTTAAGGGCACCCAGATGCCTTAATCTTGCTAATCAATACTCTGAGACATAGTATTGTAAGGTATTGTTTATTCATTGTTTCTTGTTACAAAAAGTTGATATCAACGATCACTGTATTACTACATGGATATATATCTATTCTTGCTTAAACCCAATAAAACACAGTTAAACCAAAATATATACCATGTACCATTTACAATATGCCGCTGTACAGGAAAATGTTGCTGTACAACAATAGGGGACATGTATGAACAGGGCTGTGCCAGTTTTCTGTTAGACTTTGAGCCAAAAAACTGTCGTAGCCCTGTTCTATAGATGTATGAGCAGTCATACGCCAAAACGTGGCACATTCTGCACCAGACACAACCCTTTTGAATGTGTCAGCAATGTTTGGCCCGAAACTGTCGAACACATCCAGACCATAGCGCATACCACTCTATACACCAATGTTTGGCGCATACCACTCTATACACCAATGTTTGCCGCATACCACTCTATACACCAATGTGTGGCACATACCACTCTATACACCAATGTTTGGCACATAACACTCTATACACCAATGTTTGGCGCATACCACTCTATACACCAATGTTTGGCACATACCACTCTATACACCAATGTTTGGCACATAACACTCTATACACCGATGTTTGGCACATAACACTCTATACACCAATGTTTGGCGCATACCACTCTATACACCAATGTTTGGCGCATACCACTCTATACACCAATGTTTGGCGCATACCACTCTATACACCAATGTTTGGCACATACCACTCTATACACCAATGTTTGGCACATACCACTCTATACACCAATGTTTGGCACATACCACTCTATACACCAATGTTTGGCGCATACCACTCCATACACCAATGTGTGGCACATACCACTCTATACACCAATGTTTGGCACATACCACTCTATACATCAATGTTTGGCACATAACACTCTATACACCAATGTTTGGCGCATACCACTCTATACACCAATGATTGGTGCATACCACTCTATACACCAATGATTGGTGCATACCACTCTATACACTAATGTTTGGCGCATACCACTCTATACACCAATGTTTGGTGCATACCACTCTATACACCAATGTTTGGCGCATACCATTCTATACACCAATGTTTGGCACATAACACCCTATACGCCAATGATTGGCACATAACACTCTTCATGCATACTATCGGATCGCACATTATTAAAAATTTACGTAGAACTGGCCAGTCAGCGGCAGGTTCATACAAGTTGCCCAAGGAACCTTACCAGAAGATATCGGAACACTAACAAAGAAGTTTGATATCCCAGCAGACAGAGACATATGGATTTAATCGCTGGGAGAAGGCAAAGCTTCATGCATTTATGAGGTGTCCATATACTGTGTTAGCTTTCTTACTGCTAAATTACAAATGATAAAATGTTCAATAAAGCTGAACATTTACACATGGAACCAAATTCAATTTAAAATGTAATAAAAAGTCATGAATGTTATTAATTACATTTAATGATAATAAAAGCATGCTTACTGAATTATGGCCTCACTTCCCATCAATATAAACAGCACATGTGTGTCATATCACAATTCCAGTCACCACAATGTCGATAGATATTGCCCCTCTGAGACACTTCTGTTTTCCTTTGGTTCGATAACTGCATTTTAATCATGTTAGCATTCACCGTTCACCATTCCTCCTGTACTATTTTTATCTGAACAAGGAAACAGAGAAGACAGTGGTGTACCAGGCCCTAGAATGAACTAATTCCCTACTTTGGATTTACCAACAGGGTATGTAACACGGCGTATTTGCACCGAAGTACACCCTGCAAACACGGTAAAATCATTGTTCAAGTCCAGCACTCATTGACTGCTGTGTAAAATCATCGTTGTTGTTCAGATGACGATGATTTTACAATCGTATTTCTCAGCATGTACTGTAAGCCTGTAAAAAGAAGTGACCTTTCAGGCGTTTAGATGCTGAGAAATACAAGAGTATATGATGCAGAAAGCTGCCTCAGGCCATTGCCTATGGAACGTATGCGATTGGAGCGCTAACGAACTCCTATTACAGTGCATACCTGTGCGCGCTGGAAAACGTGGTGCCAACATACCCCTAACATGACAAATTGTGAGAATAGCTTTTATAGTACTGCTACCATGTTAACAAAACTCTGAAAATGTTATTATCTTTAGTAGATAAAAAATCTACTGCCCTATGGGCATGGCATTAAAGGGCTTGTCTCATCTTACTGTTTCATAAAGTCAGCAGCATTCTTTCTTTCATTCATGCATCCTGTCACTTCCTTGTCAAACTGTGGGCAATTAGCATATGAGCTTCATGTATTCAGACTTCTGCTAATTAGTCTAGATTAGATAAACAATCTCCTGCTACCAGGTCCAGAGAAGCTTCAGAGCTAAAGTAAACAGTAGTAATTAGTGTCTTTTGTCTGAAAGATCAGATAACACACAAGCTCTCAGGCTGACCTGTGTGATGACATCACTCCCTGCTATCAGATAAGGCAAACAGCAGGGGAGAACAAGCAAACAGGTCGGTAACTAGAGAAACCTGAAAGCCCTCAGAAGGTGATAAAATAATTTGTGGCTCCTCTACAAAAAAAAAGAAAACTGAACAAGGCAATATATGTGGAAAATGTCTTCATTAAGGGGGACATGTCTGAAAACGGTCTTGGTCTAAGACTTTTCTTGTTGCCCATAGCAACCAATCAGAGTGCCCCTTTCTTTTTTTCAGAGCTCTATATGAAATGAAAGGGGAACACTGATTGGTTGCTATGGGAAACAAGAAAAGTCTTAGACCAAGACCGTGTTCAGACATGTCCCCCTTAGTGTTCACTACATATTGAAAGCTAATCTTTGTAGTGAGACAACCTCTTGAAAATTGGGCATCAAAAATTTGCTGGCTGGAGTTCGTGCAGAGATCTTGTGACATCTCAAAATATATCTGTTTTAGTAAATACCTGTGTTCCACGCAAAATAATAATTCCACAGCATCTTCTCTTATAACTGTGTTGTGCTGTTTCTCTGTTATTCCTTCAAGAAATATATTGCTGAATCAGTCAGCTGGGTGTTACCATTCCATAATTTCATAAGGGTTTGTCCTTGTAATAACTGACTCTATCAGCACTGATTGGACAATGCCAGACTGTGCAGAGATACATCCCCTATAGGCAATACCCAGCTGACAAATTCAATTCTTTATTGTAGTCATATGCAAATCATGAAACTTTCCAATCACTATAGGTAGAGATATTGAAAGTTGTGATGAAAGAATACAAAGAGCAGTTTTACTACTGAAACTGCACGCCAATTGTGGCACAATTTAGACCTAAAAAGTTGCATACATGCCATACGATTTGTAACATATTCTAAAGCAAACAAGGGCCTGATCTTCTGACAAGAGGGTGTGGCTTAAAAGAAAGTGCAAGTTTTGCAATGCAACACCAAAGGGGAAATGTATTAAGACTGTTGGAAAATACACATGTTGTAAAAACATTTACTTACCACAATGATAAGCTTTTAACCTTTAGGGGGAGGTAAATGAAGACTATTACCAAATACATTGCTGTTCTGATTTTTCTTTGTCCTGCAGATAAAGAAGATTTTATCGACTGCTAGCGTACACGTTTCTTTTGGTTACTGACCACTTCTCCTAGATCTCTCTTATCTCTCATTGCTCAAAGCTGTCTTCTGACCACCTTGGAGACTCCCTTCCTGTTGAGTCTTCTCTCCAGTCTTATAGCAGAGCTGATTACTGCTGTAGAGCCACCCACAGCCTTACCAGGAAGTGTAAGTCTGAAGCTGGCTGTGGCTCTGTGAGTCTTCTCTCCAGTCTTATAGCAGAGCTGATTACTGCTGTAGAGCCACCCACAGCCTTACCAGAAAGTGTGAGTCTGAAGCTGGCTGTGGCTCTGTGAAACAGCATGTTGAGACAACCCCTTTAATGAGAAGAGCACAGGACTAAAATGCAAAAAATGTGTGAAGGCTTTATAAATTCGTTGTATCTTTAAGCATCTGTGCACCTGTCCTATAAAATCTAAGCCACCTGGGACCTGGAGTAAATTTCTGGCTTAATTTGTGCCACTTTTTTTTTTGCCGCAAACTTTATTTAACTTGTCGGGCAGTTCCTGACAACGTCCCTTTTTTAAAATTGTTGACTAAGTTCCACACACTTTTTGAAAAAAATGGTAAGCTTGGCGTAAAACAGCTTAGAAGTTACAATTTTTTTTGCACAAATGCTGCTTGCGCAAAACTTTACAACTTTTTAAAGCCAGAATTCTGGTGTAAATCTCTTCATAAATTTCTACCCATACACCAAAAACGGCACAATTATTGGAGTGAACGAAGCAATAGCTGGTGTAAACTTAGACAACAGAATGTCAAATATATCAAACAGCATGACCCACCATGAAAAATTTGCCGCATTCTCAGACTGAGCATAGAACTTTTTATATAACTCTGCCCCACAGTACAGGCAGTCCTTGACTTACACCGTTCCAACTTACATCTGTCCCCTAGACTTATGGAGCTGGCATTTGTAGTTCCATGTTCCACAGCAGATAGTAGCTGTGGAACGACAAGTTCCAGCATGCTACAGCACCACATGAGGTGAGAATGTGGTGAAATAATCTTAACAATGGCACAGACATCAAAATAAATGTAAAAACCCTTCCCTGCATTATCCAAAACTAAAAAAAAAAATCTTTTGTGCTGGAGTTACATTTAACAAATATACCTGTTCCGACTTAAATACAAATTCAACTTAAAGGGGTTTTGCTATGATGTAATGTTGACGTGGGATCCTCCAAAATGGGTATTTAATCACTTTTCTAAATATATGTGATTAAAAAAAATTGCAGCCTGAGAGAGCTACAGGCTGCCTAACCTGCCCTTAGTTACTTAAAAGCTTCTATTAGATACGACCAGGCAGAATGACAAGAGCTGCTGGCCGGGCTTGTGCAGAGCACACTGATGAGAGGGAGCTGAAGAAGCTTTCAAGGCACCGGGTAGAAATATGTTGTCTTTTGTATACAGAATCCACTAGTTGTAGTGTGATTATCTGAGTAGATCCCTGCTTTATCTGATGACAGGGAACATGAAGAAGCTTTCAAGCTGCTGTGGAGAAAGCTGTTGTTGTTTGTATACAGAATCCACTAGTTGCAGTTTGATTATTTGAGTGAACATTTCACACGATCCCTTATGCATGGCTCTGTGCTCTGGCTGTCTCTCTATCTCAGCTCAGCATTGCTTTGTTTACATTTGTTTCTTAGCAGATAAGGCACGTCCTGGCAAAACCCCTTTAAGAACAAACCTACAGTCCCATCCCGTTCGTAACCCGGGGGCTGCCTGTATTTTAGGAAATTGAGCAACTTTTCACTAATTAAGCATTTATTTGCTGAAACCAGAAAGCCGGAAAATACACCATAAACACTTTTCAAATGAAATGGAGTGAGGATTTTGTGCAATCATAAGTCAAGTGGGTGAGAGACTCTAAAGAGACAAAAAAGCTAAAAGTTCAGTTTGGGACACTTGGGTGAAGGTCTTTGAACATGCAAAAAAGATGCTTCAGAAACAAGGGCAGAGAAGTGCACGTTCCATGGGGAATTGCCTAGTACAAAAATACTTCACAGAAATACTGTTCAAAATATATTGACGCCAGGAGGCATAAAATACGACTGTGGACTTCTTACGCCTCACATCCAAACCAAGCTGCAGCTTTATAAGCATGTCACCGTCTTGATTAAACAGAAAGGCAGAAGTCGGAGCAAAGTCATTGCAGGTTATTAAAGACAGAAGATAGCACTTAAAACTGTGTTTAGGTTTCTCCTGCCAGCATTTCAAGCATGGATGCCTTATTCTGCTATTAGCAAAGTAGCTGAAATCTGTGCCAGCTCAGCTCATTCCCTATAACTGTTCTAGAAACCTTTGAGAAACCTTACAAAGTGATCCTTAGTGTTATGTGATACTTACCTAACATCTCCTTGGTGGATACTTCTTAGGGTATGTTCACATCATAAATGTGCCCTATGCTGCGCATATATATGTAAAAACCAACAAAAAGTTCTTCAAACGTATATGGAGGCATACCCATTGTGCAGCCGTAGACTTTACTAGACCAAGCATAATGTAAGTTTAGTCTGTTTGATGCTGGGATACATTTTATTTCAGTGATAGAATAGTGTAGTAGGCAATGGTGTTCTGTCCTACAAATTAAACATACACTAGTGTAAAGCAGACCAAACATTAGTAAAAAGTACACTACTAAACTATGCCTGGTCTACTGTAGGCTATGGGTAAGCTGCAGTATACTGTAGGTTTGAATAACTATATCACTGGTGTTCAGACATAGACATAAGCTAACTTGAACAGACCCCATAACTTAATATATGCAATTTTCATCATATTTGTCTGTTTTAAAGCAAATCTACTGTACCTACTTTTGGGTGTTACTAGCAGTCCTGGCTGGGATGGTGACGTCACACCTTGCTCTGTCTAATCGGTAGCACAGGAGCTTGATTACTGTACAGGCAGTCCTCGACTTACACCGTTCCGACTTAAATCTGGCCCCAAGTTACAAACGGAGACTTATGGGGCATGCTGGCACTTGTAGTTCCATGTTCTACAGCAGATAGTAGCTGGTGAACGACAAGTTCCAGCATGCCACAGCAACACATGAGGTGAAATCTTCTTAACAGGGGCACAGAGAGCAAAACAAATGTAAAAACCCTTCCCTGTACTATCCAAAACGAGAAAAAAACCTCTTTTGTGCTGGAGTTACATTTAATAAATATACCTGTTCCGACTTACATACAAATTAAACTTAAGAACAGATCTACAGTCCCTATCCCGTTCATAACCCGGGGACAGCCTGTATATCTTTCTTATTGACCATTTTTAAGCCTTTATAGCTTTGTAGCCTTGTGTCCTGCTGTTAGAACCCTTCCAGCACCAGTGTCCTTCTAACAGGCTCAGCTAGGAATAGCAGAGCTGAAATGTCAGTCAATGCTGTAGAACCGCCCACAGCCTGGACAGGAAGTGGGAACCTGAGAATACCCCTTTAATAATGGAGCTATATATCTTCACTGACTCTATTTTTAGCTTTGTACCATTACAGCACAAGTATGACCATTGTTTTCTGCATAACTCCAGTGCCTCAGTCTGAAACCCACCTCTTGTTCCATTATAGGAACTTCCTGCACTTCTGGCCCTGCCTTAGGATGGGTAATAAAACTTAGCAAATTTATTTCAGCAACTGTAAGATGAATTGTTGGTAAATATACTAATGACCCCCTAAAACAGGGGTGGGAACTCTTTCTAGCAAGGGTCAAATCATTTGTGGGCCATGCAAAATTATCAACTTACATTACGTTCATTATTACATTATTATGTTCAGTCCTTTCCCAATGTGTGGAAGCATATTGGAGCAAAAATGGCGTGGACAAAATATGTAACTGATGCGCTAAATCAACAAAGAAGTGCCCGGAGCTGTAGAGACCAGCGCATGCGCAGAAGCACCTTGGGAAGGAGCAGCTTATGGGGCATTTACTACTGCACATGCGCTGGTCTATAAAGCTTCTAGTACTTGTTTGCCGACCTATGGACAAAAAGGAGACATGTATGAAAACTGTCTCGGCCTTAGTTTTTCTTGTTGTCCATAGCAACCAGTAAGAGCTTCTCTTTAATTTTTTCAGAGCACTATATGAAATGAAAGAGAAGCTCTTACTGGTTGCTATGGACAACAAAGAAAGTCTAAGGCCGAGACAGTTTTCATACATGTGGCCCAAAGGGCAGAGCTGATGTTTCCCACCCATGCCCTAAACTGAGGCAGAAATTGGTGGTATCTATCTGTCATGTAACTCCTGGATCATGAAATTGAATTTGCACATGAATTACCCATTTATTGCCCTGGAAAATATTGTGATGTGAAATGTTAAACAATGTGCAGTAAGTGTAAAAAGAGGGCGCACAAACCTTTTCCAAAATTAACCTTTAGGGTGTGTTCACATGGCAAAGATAAAATACCGGTGGAATTTCCCTTCCGGTGTTTTGGCTTTTTTTGGCACATATGGGGCGGCTTTTGTCTGCGGTTTGTGGATTTTAGCCGTCCCCCTTCACACCCACATGTTTATGTTCTGCCAGAAAACCGGGCGGAAGAATGAACATGTTATAAGTTTTTAGGAACACCGGCGAAGTCAAAAACTGTCCGGAGGAAAATCCGTGCAGTGTGGACTGCTGCCTTTCTATTTAATTCAATGTAAGAGACTGACAGTCAGTTTACAGACAGTTTTCAAATCTGAAAACCGTCTTTAAAACCGTCTGAAAATCCTTGCCGTCGAGACAAGCCCTTAGGAAGTAAACGAACTGGAGCAGATTTACTAATACAATTGCACCAGAATTTTGGTACAATGTGCACCAACAAAAAAAGAACTGCTTTGCATAATTTGTAACACATTTATTAGGCTTTAAACATTTTTTTGCTCTGTTCCTCACTTTGTAAGCGGGTGCAGCTTAGCAGTAAGGGTGCGTCCACATGACAATCACACATACTCGCTGGATTCTACTGTTGAAAACTAATTAGAACAATGTGGCTATCAGCAAGTATTTTGAGGTCTTTTTTTCCGGCGAATTCAGAAAACAAGTCTAATTCATTTCTATGGGATTTTGGACGTTGATCTAACATAGAAATGCTCTGGATGCGCTTTTTAAAGTGAAATATGGAGGAAAATTGAGAATGTTCTTAGTTTTTCTAGAGAAAAAAACATCAGCTTTGAAATCCAGCTGCAACTTGGATTTTCAAATAAAGTTTGTGGGGATGGTTTTACAATCGGTTTTTCACAGTTTTTAGAATTCAAATCTGTTTGGATTTCCCACTGGAAATGATTGTCGTTTGGACAGACCTTAAGGGAGTGGCTTAATAGAAAAGGGAGTGGCTTGTGAGGAAAAATCATGAGCCAAGAACTGCACTAGAATTTTAGTTGGTGTAAACTTAGTAAACTAATAGCTGGTGAAAAGTTAGACAAAAGTGTCTAAAGATTCATCAGAAGCATTAAACAGCCGCTGTGATAACTCTGGTGCATTCTTAGGACATGTTTACATAATGGATTCTGCACACTAGAGATGTGGAATCAGGGCAGTGGAGTCGGCAAGCCTAAGCCCCAACTCCGACTCCTCAATTTCCCAAACCTCCGACTCCGACTCCCTCATACACGGCGCATGTTTAAGTGATAACTTTACTGTAGTAAAATGGTAACATCAGGCTGTTTATCACCTTATGATAGAATAATCAAGCTATTTAGGTAGAACACACACTGACAAGCAAAAGAGTAACAATGTTTTGATCTTTTGAACACTTGTGGGTAGAGTTGAAGAAAAAGCTGTATTTGTATCCAAGCCCAGTCTGCACCAAGAGTGGGAATGTGGAGAAGATACCTGAGATCAGATTTTGGTCAAGATATGCTTGAATGTGATCCAGAGCCCAGAAGGATTAAGGCAGTATTGAAAACCAAAAGTGGATTTTCCAAATACTAACAAAATAATAAAAATTAAAAGTTTGATTTTTAGGAGCAAAACAGTAACAATGTAGTTACAGGACAGAATCTGCAGAACTAAGCAGATGCTAAATACTTGCAAGTCAAATTTATGTATAAGATGTAAGATGACTGTATATAAAATAACAGTAGCCCTAAGTGGAGAATGATATTCAACTGTTGTCACTATTCCTCTTGCCCCCTATCGATGGGGGGACTCGCGCACTCCTGGATACCCTTCACCTCCCTCCCCCCTTCTTTTTTTTTTTTTCTCTCTTTCCCTAGGGTGTTCTAGGCATCATACTAGTTTAAGCTAGATTTTATGGAAAAGATCCGTTTCATTCCTGATATTATTTGAACCCAAACCTGGAATGTTATTATGCTTTGAATACCAGGGAACAAAAGGAAAAAAGAGGGGGCGCACAATAGTGTGATCATGTTAGAGATCAATTGATGAATGGAAAAAAGAGGTTTCTCTCACCTTTTGAGGTTGCGCTCTTATTTTAGAGGCACAACATTCATATGCGCTTGCGGGGCTATTTGTATTCCGTAGCCCTGAATATGGCAGCCGCGGGTCACTGACACTCCACTCGGGGATCCAATGGTGGATGGACGTCAATGCAGGAAGGAAAAAAATGTGGGACCCGGCGCACGAGCAAAATATACTAAAATAAAGCCCGAGCTAAAGGCTTATTATAAAATAGTCACTTTATTCTTAAAAGTGCAAAGAGGTTATCTTCGCAAGATTAAAAACATGACATAATATATTAAAAAGACTTTACGCATTTGCATGTGAACCCGTGCTTCCTCAGAAGTATACATTACAAAGAACTATAGCCTAATTTATATAACAGTAATGCAGGCTATCATTGGATATAGAACCTGTCAGTCAAGTGAGGTAAGTGATCAGGGATGAGCTAAAGAGGATCAGAAAAGAATGGTTACCTTTAGACCAACCAAACAGACTACAGGCGCAACAAAGAGAGATGTTTTGGATTTACCGACTCCAGACCTTACATCCCAGGGGGTTAAATGCTGTTACCGACCTTATTTATTATCCATATAGTTCTAATAATGGTTAAACATGTGCCCAGAAATGGTTAAATATGTGCCACGCTATGTATATTGTTACCACCATTTTGCAAGAAGTCCCAACAACATGCTTCTTAAATGTATAATATGTATTCATCGTTTACTGTTTCTATGTGCTATGTTAAATATGTGCCGTAATATTTACCATGTATAGTCAGTTTTTAGATACTCTACTAGGGACTAGAAGTGTATTGAAACATCTTTGCCAGAGCTATTTTACTTACATGACATTCCTGTTAAGTTTTAAGTATTCTTCGTGTGCTACGTGAAATCTCGTATCCGATTGGTCCTTTTGTATTTCCCCCCACTCCTTTTCCCATGTATTTCTCCATAGAGAGTGGGCGCTCTTCCTATTGGTGGGTTGATAATTACCGCGCCTCAAAAACACCTATAACGATCACTCTCAATTCCTGTACTGCCATTGGTCCGTTTGTTTTTACCTCCATCTATTTAGACCAATCAACATGTAATGTTCAAACAAAAGTAAGCCCCTTTAGCACTCCAGACTCAATCAAAAGGCGCCTTTTTGTTTGAAAAACACCTAGCTCTCCTATTGGCCTTTTCATATCACCCGCCTGACCTCCTTATTGGTCCATGCACCTAATCTTATTTTTATTCACTTTCCCGGGATTTATCTACATCCCGTTATTTTTAAATTCCAATATATCCATGATTTATCTACACCAGGGATTTCTATGGTTAGGAACACAGCTCTTTTTCTATATTTTGAGATATCTCACAGTCTTCTTCTTCACTGCGCTCACAACGTATTCAGCACCATCGTGATCTTCACAGACGCTTGATTGACAGCTCATCCTCCAATCTTTTCTGATCCTCTTCAGCTCATCCCTGATCACTTATCTCACTTGACTGACAGGTTCTATATCCAATGATAGCCTGCATTACTGTTATATAAATTAGGCTATAGTTCTTTGTAATGTATACTTCTGAGGAAGCACGGGTTCACATGCGAAACGCGTAAAGTCTTTTTAATATATTATGTCATGTTTTTAATCTTGCGAAGATAACCTCTTTGCACTTTTAAGAATAAAGTGACAATTTTATAATAAGCCTTTAGCTCGGGCTTTATTTTAGTTTATTTTGCACGTGCGCCGGGTCCCACATTTTTTCCTTCCTGCATATGCTTTGAATACGCTTGAACTCTGCTATTTTGTTCTATGTTCTGCCTGACACAGCAAGGTAACCTATGATGGACAACTGTAGCTTCTCTATTTCTGTTCAAATTGTATATTTGAAGATGGTATATGTCTGTCTGATTTACCCTTCCCCATTCCCTCCCCCACCCCCCGACCTACCTTTGTTGTTCCCTCACATTGGGGGTAGTTTGTACTTATTTTGAAAACGTTAATAAAAATAACATTAAAAAAATAAAATTAAAATAAAATTACAGTAGCCTTATAAACAAAGCTGTAGTGGATGGTGAGATACGGAGCCTGAAAGTCACAAGTTCAAAACATTGTTACCATTTGCAAAACACTGCAGGAACATTCGTGAAGCCTCTGAATTTGTTCTGAGAAATAGTCTTGCCTTCATCAGATCCTGCATACATGACTTCACATCTGATCTCATTATTTCCAGGCTAGAGAACGGCCTCTCTACACTAACTTGGGTGCAAAGCGGTGACCACAGGGGCAACATCTCTAACAATGTCAGGGTATAAAGGAATTGCCTCAGCCACAATCAGTTTTGATGAATGGTTGAACTCTTCTACATCTTTGAAAGCAGGTGAAAAATTTAGCTTAAATCTGTTTGCCATGGCAGCGGAATCTTTTCCCCTGGGGCAGCGCTTTGCCTGCTCCATGTCATCAATTACACTCCTCATGTGATAAGGCTGAAGATATGGAAGCAGTAGCACTGGCCAGACTCAATTCCTCTTGCTCTTTGCACTGCATCAAACTAACTGGACCAACTTATATATTTTGGGAGTCGGAGTCGATCTACTTTATGACGACTCCGACTCCTGCAAAATAGGCACCGACTCTGACTCCGACTCCACACCCCTGGTGGAATCAGCATCTAAAATCCATGCCTTTCCACGTAAACCTCAGATGCAGATTCTAAAAATTTAGATGTTTATTTGGCACCAATTTCTAAGGTGGAATTTCAAAGTGGATTTGTACATGGATTTTGGTCACTGATTGGACACTGACTGTTCACAGATCCACACAAATCAATGTCAAATCCACGTCCAATAAACATTCAAATAGTGTGACGTGGATCCAATACTTATTTTCAGCTGCCCTTTGACCTAAGGGGTGAGATTTAGCGTTGGTTCAGCACTGAATCCACATCACAAAGTGACAAGTCATTTCTTTTTAGTCTGCACTGACGTTCAGCTTTTCCACTGAAATCAATGCAATGTGAATTGTAATCAGATTTGGACACAAAATCCAATGTGTATTCAGCGCGGACTCCATGTCCAAATCTATCACATGAATGCACCCTTAGGCTATGTCTCCACAGAACAGAAAAACGTCAGTTTTTTCAGTGTTTTTCGTTTTCTGCTCGTTTTATTTGCTGGTTGTTTTTTTGAAACGTTGCAAAAAACGCCAGAGCAGGGCAGAAAATTTACTATTGGAGTCTATGTAAAGTGCCGGACGTTTTGTGCCGCGTTTTTGTGGCATCTTTTGCCGCGTTTTTTCAATGAAAACCAACCCAGGAGATTAAAGTCCCATCTATAGTGGGTATTACCACAGGTTATACTTTATCAATTCTGCATACAAGTGTCTGTGTCCCCGTTCGTACTAAAGTTATCTTGCTTTTGTCGCTAATGGATTTTTACGGATTTTGGTGCAAAAATCTGGATTTGGCGCTAATAAAATTATCTCGCTTTGCCGCTAAAAATCTGTTTTTTTAAACGGATTTTTGGCACTATTAAAATTATTTCGCTTTTGTCCCTAAAAATACGTTTTTTACAGATTTTGGCGGTAAAATACTTTTTTTTATGGATTTTGGCGATATTAAAGTTATCTCGCTTTTGGTGCTAAGATACGTTTTTACAGATTTTAATGCAACTTTTTTAAAGGATTGTGGCGCTAAAATACTTTTTTACGGATTTTGCCGTTAAAGTTATCTTGCTCTTGTCATTATAAATATGTTTTTTATGGATTTTGGAGCTAAAATACTTTTTACGGATTTTGCCGTTAATAAAGTTATCTCACTTTTGTCGTTAAAAATACTTTAACGGGTTTTGGCACATAAATACTTTTTTAAAGAATTTCGGCGCTAAAATAGGGTTTTTTACGCATTTTGACGCAAAAATCTGTTTCTTACGGATTTTGGCGCTGATAAAGTTTTCTTGCTTTTGTCGTCATAAATCCGTTTTTCTATGGATTTTAGTGCTAAAGTCCTTTTTTTATGGATTTTGGTGCTAAACTCAATTTTTTCAGATTTTGGCGCTACAATCTGTAAAAACTGATTTTTCACAGCAAAAGCGAGATCTATTTATTAGCGCAAAAATCCATAAAAAACTGAATTTAGCGGCAAAATCCATAAAAAAAAGATTTTTAGCGATAAAAGTGAGATAACTTTAACAGCGGCAAAATCCGGGAAAAACTTATTTTAGTGTCAAAATCCGTAAAAAAAACTATTCTAGCGTCAAAATCCGTAAAACAAAGTATTTTATCACCATAATCCGTTAAAAAAATGGATTTTTAGCGGCAGAAACGAGATAACTTTATTTGCGGCAAAATCCGTAAAAAAATACGGATTTTAGCGCCAAAATACGTTGAAAAATGGAATTTTAGGGACAAAATCCATAAAAAAAAAAACATATTTTTGGCAACAAAACAGAGAACTTTATTAGCGCCAAAATCCATAAAACGACTACAAGATTACATATAAATGCAATAATGTGCTTTACATCCCCTTTTGTAGGGCGGAGTTACATCTAATGGCTTAATTTATACATTCATTAAAAACTAGGCTTGAAGACAAGCAAAAAACACTTGTTAAAAAAAAAACACAAATAAATGCAAATCACGGCAAAAAAAAGGCCATTTTTCAGCTGCTTTTGAAAGGCAGTGGAGAAAAAACAGTTTTATGAACATTTGGTTCTCAGGTGTTGTTTTTTGTGTCCACTGCAGTATAGACTTAGCCTTAGGGTATGTTCACACTGCGTGTTGGATACCCAAAACGGCGTGTGAACATACCCTTACACTGTCTAGTCTAAGTATGCTGTCTAAGCATTCGACAGTTTTAGTAAGTTTGCCTAACTGTGTCATAGCTTTTCTTTATATACTTTTTGACACAATCTTCCTACAAGCACTATCATATTCATATTACACATCTAGTTCTACTGCACGGGTTCAGGGCTGTGTTTAAAAGCTAGCCCTAAAAATGTTAGGTGGTGTGACACACACTAAACTTACATGGAGTTTTATTTTAAGTACAGTACTTTAAAGGGGTTTTCTACCATGCTGCTTCACAGAACTTGCTCTTAGCAGTCAGCGTCAGGCTCCCACATCCTGTTCAGGCTGGGGCAGTTCTACAACAATCACTGGCAATCACTCAGCTATTCCTACCTAAATCTGTTAAAGGGATGTTGGTGAAGTAGAGGTTTTAACAGCAGAGAAGTAGGCTACAGAGCTCTGTCAGTTATAAATATAAATAAGCTCCTATGCTTGCTGCTAAGACACAACAGGGAGTGATGTCAACAACCTGACCAGGGCTGCTAGAGCAGAGAGAGGTGGTCAGTAACCTAGGAAACCTTCCGTAAACAAGCATGAAATAATAACTGCTCTCGCTCTGAAAGAAACCAAAATCAGAACAGAAATGCATCTGGTAATAGGCTTTATTTACCTTTGCCTACTGTACATGTTTAACCCCTTACTGACATATGACGTGTGAGTACGTCATAGTGCTGCGATCCCGCTACACAGCCACCGGGTGTTAGCGGTTAATTGCAGCTAGTACCCGGTGGTTCCAGCGTGGGGGGAAGGGGCTTCATGCTGCTCGTACATAGCCTATTAGATATCTCTATTGAGTCTTCTTTATTCCACGCATGCGCTTCTTGTTAGCGCATGCGCACGCTATCTTTGGCTTCATGGGTGTATTGCGCATGCGCGATTACTTTGCACAGGCGCGTTTTTTCTTAGACGTCGATTGTATATTTCCTTTCTCTGCATGTATGTGCGCTTTGTTGTTTCCTTTAAAGGCGCGTTGCACAGGCGTGACTGCCTTACGCAGGCGTGATGCTCAGTTGTAGATGCGGATTCCGACTTCTACTCAGGTGAGCTGTGTTATTCGTTTCCTATTTAAACTTGTTGTTTACTCCATTATACCACTGCCTACCCATCATCTGGCAGCACATACATCGTATATGGGATCCTTCTTATGATATCGGGACCCTGTTTAAATCTGCATCTATGTATTCAAGGGACATTAGCCCTTTTTTCCTTTTGCTATATTATGTTGATACATCTCTATACATTGTTTTGTTCCATATTTGTTCCCTGATGATCCTATGTTATCCATGGGGGAAACGTGTCGGATCTTTAATATGTGGAAGTAATGTATCTTTGTGGAACCTATAATTATGTGTTATTTATGCATTCGAACTTGAATATGTGCTAATGATGCATCTAATGGATGTTCTCAATGCCTAATGAGCTTTATACACCTCAGTGTTAGTTATATTGTGGCACAATCTGATTGCTTTTCTATTTTTCATTGACAGGGTGGGTTTTGTATGTTTTTTACACCATAGTTTTTCTTTGTTGCCCATCTTTAGGTGCCTTTTTTGGTCCTTTTTCCATATATCACTGTTCCCCTCACATTGATTAGGGTTCCATAGGGTTTGGGTAGGTTAGGTTTCCGGGTGGGGGTGCCCTTGTTGGGGCGGTTACCCCACTTGTGTTTAGGTAGTTGGTGTGTAGTAGTTAGGTGCCGTTTTATTACTATCAATAAACATTATATTTTAATTCTGTTTTTGCATTAAATGGGGTTTTGCCATGAGGTGACTTGCTTACCTGTTATCTGGTCAGGACAGAAGATAAACAAATCATGCCGTGTCATGCACTGCTGCAGTGGGGAAAGAGAGGGGGCCCGAGCAGAGCGAGTAAGCAAGGGAGCGTCTGCAATGCTTCCTTAGATAATTACATTACAACTAGTGGATTTTCTATACAGCAGACAGCCTCATACACTGCACATTTCTCCCCAGCCCCTTGCAGAGCGAGGAAGCAAGGGAGCGTCTGCAATGCTTACTAAGATAATTACATTACAACAATGGATTCTCTATACAGCAGACAGCCTCATACACTGCACATTTCTCCCCAGCCCCTATCAAGCTCCTTCATGTTCCCTGTCATCAGATAAGAAGTGCAAACACACAAGCGCTCAGTGTATTGGTCGTGTCTAATGTAAACTGTCAGGAAACTAAGGGGGACTGTGCAATGCTGTAGCTCTCATAGGCTTGACTTTTTGTAATCACATATAGTTGGAAAAGTGATTAAATACCCATTTTGGAGGATCCCACGTCAACATTACATCATTTTGCCATTCCCCAGTATATTCTATGGTAATATCAATAACACCAGCACTTCTTGTCCCGCAAAATAAAAGCCCTCTTACGTCTATGTAGGTGGAAAAATAAAAAAAATATTTTAGCATTCAGAAAGCGAGGAGTAAAAAAAATTAGAGCCATACTATTATGACCATCCGTCAGGAAGGGGTTAAAGCTTATCAATGTGGTTAGAGTACCCCTTTATTATATTCTTGAAAAGACATCACTTACAACTTTGTTTTATTTACCAGTTGTTTTCCAGGTATGTTGGTATGTTACTTGGAGATCCTACCTCTATGATCTACATCCTCTATATCTAAAATCTGTCTATAATACAAGAAATCTCAGAAATCTCAGAAATCTCAGAAAAAGATGGACTCTATGCCTCTTATAAAAAAAAGGAAAACAAAGGGATTTTTTTTTTAATAAAAAGCAAACAGTATAGCAGAGGTCTCCTTCTGGTTTAAAAGACACCTGTGTGGTTTCTTGGGAGAACGAAGGGTTCAGTTTACCTATAGGTTCAGCCAAAAGTCAATATTAGGTAAAGCACAATGTATGTAATGTGAACAGGCTTGTAAACTGTGCTTGTAATTGTAAGGTGGTCAAAGAAGCACGAGCTGCACGACTGAATATAAATATTGTGCTCAGTACATCAAGAAACACCACTTCCATCCATTTTCTGTGCTCCAGCTGACATTTATATGGAGCTAGCTTGATATGCACTCTGAGACGGTCACGCTGTGTCCTTAAATAAAAGCAAGAGGAAAGGGTCGGACACAAAAAGTACACATACATCTTCGTAGTATTCTTTCCAAAGCTTACATACTTCTAAGATGAAATAATGATCCGATCCTGGAAAATGTATCTCCGTATGATTGTTATGAGGGGCTCGTACCAGACACATAGTAATAAGCACTTTGCCACCGCTAGTATCATTAGGATTTATATTAAAAAAAAAGTTCCTATGCTGTGCATCAGGCAGGAATATCTTTGCTACCGCTGCCCCTAATCTTTGTGAGGTCCATGTTCCCCTGATGAACCCTGAATTATATGACGGGGGGAAACGCGTTGGGACAACATGGGACAATTAGGAGATCAAAAGGAATAAGGTCATATGATATCATCTTTAATATGTGATCAACTTTTCATAGCTTTTGAATTTGGATCTCCTATACTAGTAAAATTTGGAGACATCTACAAATCACCTGTTAAAGTTCATGACAACTATAATAAGTATATCCTCTGTTTTCTAGTGTTATCTGGAAGATATTGAACCTGATAGGCTTCTTTTGATATATCCAGCTCATTGTCAGAGTGTTGGTATATAAGTGTCTATAATATTTGGCGTCACTCCTTTTTTCAAGTAAGGGACATTATAGGATTTAATAGGACGAGACACCGAGGTGGGGCCGACCCTTTCGGGACAATTACCCTACCTGATGTAGGTGATTGTAGGGTCCTCTTAGGGATAGATATCCTCGTGTACATTGCTGTTTAGTGTAGCGGTGATAAGGTATTTAGATTGTTTTTACATTGGGGTATTATTTTATAGGTTGGAAATAAAGGTTATATTTTAGATACAGAGTTTTATGTTTAAGGTTCAGTGATTTTGTCTTCTCACAAACTCTCTGAAATTCAATGATTGTTTTTTCAGTGATATTTTTTTTTTAATGCTGTAATAAAAGAATAATGTGGCATCTATGGCAGGTTTTACCAAAGCTCCTTATGCACTAATTGAATTATACAAAGTCTACATAGATATGAGATAGCAGAGATCCATGCACAAAAGCAAAACGCACTAGGACACAGCGCAGGCAGTGTAATTGTTCTGACTTCTGACGGAAGCTTTTTTTTTTTTTTTAAAGTCTGCTATTAAACTAAATGCAATTTAGATTCACTGAGAATTCCAGGACCCCTGCTGAGCGCCTTTATTTGCCTCAGAAGTTTTATTATAACCAATATATTTGACTGCTGCACTAAACATGACCAGCTAAATTTCTCAATTGGGGTCTATCAAGTAACACCAAATAATCAAAGAATCCTAAGCGTTCCCCAAGAAAGTTCGACGGCTCCACAACGATACGGCGCAACCTCTCATAAATAGATGTTACACAGAGTTTAAATACTGCAATATCCTCGACTCATAAATAAACCACTCGTGCATGTCTAATCACAAGCAGTTAGTAAATTGATAAATTAGGGCCAAGTGTATACATTTTGGCATTTGTTTTAATAAGAACATGTTCACACACTGCAGATGATCTGCAGAAGTTTCTGCAACTGTCCGATTTCTATAAGTGGGGCTGACAAAAATCCATGTGCTTGTCACCAAAATAGCCTAATATAAATGCATCAGGACTGTGGAGTCGGCAAGCCAAAGCCCCGACTCCTCAATTTCCCAAACCTCTGACTCCCTCATACATGGCGCATGTTTAAGTGATAACTTTGCTGTAGTAAAATGGTAACATCAGGCTGTTTATCACCTTATGATACAATAATCAAGCTATTTAGGGTAGAACAGACACTGACAAGCTAAAGGGTAACAATGTTTTGATCTTTTGAACACTTGTGGGTAGAGTTGAAGAAAAAGCTGTATTTGTATCCAAGTCCAGTCTGCACCAACATTGTGAATGTGTAGGAGAGAACCTGGGATCAGGATTTTGGTCAAGACTGCTTGAATTCTGATTCAGAGCCAGAAGGATTCAGGCAGTATTGAAAACCAAAGGTGGATTTCCCAAATACTAACAAAATAATAAAAATTTACATTTTGATTTTTAGAAGCAAAACAGTAACAATGCAGTTACAGGAAACAATCTGCAGAACTAAGCAGAGGCTAAATACTTGCAAGTCAAATTTATGTATAAGATAGGTAAGATGATTGTATATAAAATTACAGTAGCCTCATGTACAAAGCTTTAGTGGATGGTGAGATACGGAGACTGAAAGTCACAAGTGCAAAACAATGTTACCATTTTGCTTGTCAGTGTAAAATATATTTATGGGATATGACTTTAGAACACAAAAAAATTGTAAATATGCAAAACATTGCAGTGGCAGTTTGTGGAGTCTCTGAATTTGTTCTGAGAAATAGTATCGCCTCCATCAGATCCTGCATACATGACCGCACATCTGATCTCATTATTTCCAGGCTAGAGAACGGCCTCTCTACACTAACTTGGGTTGGGTGCAAAGCGGTGACCACAGGGGCAACATCTCTAACAATGTCAGGGTATAAAGGAATTGCCTCAGCCACAGTCAGTTTTGATGAATTGTTGAACTCTTCTACTTCTTTGAAAGCAGTTGAAAATTTTGCTGAAATCTGTTTGCCCTGGGAGCGGAATCTTTCCCCTGGGGCAGTGCTTTGCCTGCTCCATGTCATCAATTACACTCCTCATGTGATAAGACTGAAGATATGGGAGCAGTAGCACTGGCCAGATGCAATTCCTCTTGCTCATTGCACTGCATCGAACTAACTGGACCAACTAATTATATATTTTGGGAGTCAGAGTTGGTCTATTTTATGACGACTCCAACTCCTGCAAAATAGGCACCGGCTCCGACTCCGATTCCACAGCCCTGAAATGCATGGAACTGATTTTATCCCCTTACCGCCATGGAGATTTTTTTTATCACCGCCTTCCCAGAGTCATAAATTTTTAAATTTTTCCGTGGAATGTAACGGCGTCCATTTTGCTTTTGGGTTTAGTATTTATGCCGTTCACCGTCCGGTATTAATTATGCTACCTTTGTTCTGAAAGTTTAGGCAATTCCAGTGTTACCAAATTTTTTAGCATTTACATTGTGTTTTGAAATTTATTTATTTATTTTTTTTAAATATTGGCGTTGCAGCACTATTTTCTGTGATTAATAGTTTATACAGTATTCCAAATATGGAATGGATTGAGGGTCATTTCTGCATTTTTGCTGGCTGAATTGTAGATTTTATTATGTTGCTGAGAGGTTAAGTTGCAGATATCTCTGCAACAAATCTCTCATGAGTGAATTTATCCTACAAATTGTCCATTCTTGTGTCTACATGTTTATTATTCATTTAGGTCAAAATGTATTTCTGCAAAGCTCCAAAACAATTTAAAACAGAAGTGATTCTGCCATAGAAAACGCATTGTGCTTTAACCACATCCTGATACATAACATCCAGGTAGCAAACGCCACTCAGCTGAGAACACTGTGTGATAAAAGGGCACCTCTCGTACTCTGCTGACGACCAAATGGAAGGTCACCAGAAGAGTCCGAGGTGACAGGAAAGTCAAGTATAAGCTTTATTATTTTATCATGGCACCAGTGTTCTGAAAATAATGTACTAAATGTTCCTGGACAACCTTTGAAGAATAAAAATGTAATAAAAAAATAAAAAAAATTTTTTAAATATAAAACATTAAAAATGACCACAACAAAAATAAAACTAAAACACAATAACAAAAAATAAAACATAATACAATAACAATAATAAAAAAAAAAAAATAACAGATAAAAAGACAAAGGCGGCATTGTCATGGCAGTTAACATCAGGGGCGACATGTACGAACGGGGTTGTGGCAGTTTTCTGGTGTATTTTGAGCCATAAAACTGTCATAGCCCTGTCCAACAAAAAGAATAGTCTTAGGCTATGTTCACACGGCTTATTTTGGGACGTATCTCGCCCCGTACTGCGTGAAATATAGGGCGAGATACGTTCCAGACATTACGGTAATGCACAGTTCTCATAGAGACCTATGGATTACGTCTCCTCTCCCTGCTCGCACAATACGACACGCGGGGAGATAAGTGACATGTCACTTACTAGCGGCGAATACGCCCCGCTAGTAATGAATGTCTACGGGGCCGGCGGGCTGCGCCCCCCTCTCCGTCCCCGTACACACGGCGTAATTGCGAGGCAACATACGTCCCTGCAATTATGCCGTGTGAACATAGCCTTAGGGTATGTTCACACGGCGTTTTGTGTCTGTGTGAACATACGCTTTTCTGATGCATGTCTGGGTCCATCTGAACGGAACCAGACACGCATCTAACAATTAGTGTGTTTAAGGCTAGGTTCACACGGCTTAATTGCGGGACGTAATTGGCCCCGCAATTCCCGTGGGGACGGGGGGGGGGGGGGAGCAGGGAGGGGGGGGGGGGCCGACACTTCCCCGGCCCATAGATATCGCTGCTAGCGGCCGTATAGCCCTAAAAAGGGACATGTCATTTATCTCCCCCCCCGGCGGATTCGCCGAGCAGGGAGAGGAGCGTGATCCCTAGTTCTCTATGAGAACTGTAATTACCCAATGAATGGGGCCTTTTTTTGGGGCCCCAATTGGCGCACTTCGGCGGTAATTAGGACCGAAATACGGCCCATTATAAGCCGTGTGAACATGCCTTAACACTGCCGGCGTATTAAACATGAGTGATCGCCGCTGCGTGTTTGCATCACGTCTGTCGAGTCTGCCTTTCAGATGCGCTCCAAGACATGCATGTCAGCTATGTGATAGAAAAGTAAAAAAAAATAAAGGAGGACATACATGACCCAGACTGCGCCAGTTTTCTGGCATCAGGTCCGATTAAAAAAAAAAAAAAAACTGCTGTTGGTCATGTCCTACATATGTGTAACAGCTTTTGCGCCAAAAATGGGCGCACGTCGTCATCCACAACACTTTTGTCTGAGCCAATTCTTAGGGGGCATATGGCATCACATTCATAAGATGACACACCTGTATAAGGGTATGTTCAAACAGCGTTTTTGGATACGCATCTAACAATCTGCAATGTAATTTACATTATTTTCAAATAAAACTATTCCCCCATAAAGTACAAATTGTCTCGAATAAAACGAGGCCTCATACAACCGCGTCATTGAAAAAATAAAAAAGTTACAACTGTTGAAACGCAAGGAGGCAAAAACTAAAAAAATGTGCTGGTCATTAACTATTTTTCAGGCGTTCAACTTAAGGGGTTAAAAAGCAGGAGGAAGAACAATAATTAAAAAAATGCTGAAAAAAATCACTGTCAAAAAGGGGCTATGCTACTTAAAAAAATGAATGGTAAACTAATATGAATACAAAGAGTATACAGTATATAGTCTGGCTTACCACAAAATCCTTGGTACAATGTTGTTACAGATATATCCCTAGGGTACAATGCTCCCAGTAAAAGATTGCAGACTATAAGAAGTTAATCCAGCACATGTTGTGTAAAATTTAATCTTTAAAAGAAACAAAATTCTGACAGCACATAGGCCCACACTTACACATTATAAGTGTTTTATAGCGTACTGAACACATGTAAGGTTACCCGCTTACAGACCATCAATGGATCAAATTAAAAACAGGTCACCTGTTACCATAAAAGCAACATGACATGAAAAAAATATTGTATTGCATATACGTCTTAAAAGGGTATTCCATGTGAACATACCCGAATAGTCCCAGGCAGTCTGGCTTTCCCACTCTCCTTGAGCGCTGTTGAATGCTGACCAGAAGAACAATCTGGGCCAAAACATCCCACATACATCTGGACTTACATTGCCATTTGCAGTATCTCACTTGATTGTTGCACCATGGAGAGTTACTATAACAGTTTATCTACACGTTTGCTGTAAAAAATTGATATACATGACATGAATTTAAGACAAGGGGGCTGTGGATTTACTGAAGCCTTATATGAGAATGAAAATCCTCCCACTGAGCCCCCACAGAGTCACATAACCAAGGTGTGCGGTACCTATATTTTTTCCTGAAAGGGGTTGTCTCACTACAAGGATTGCTTTTTATGTTAAAGATCTTGCAAAAACAAGTCACTTTGCAATATGTGTCCATTAGCAGTGTCCTACCTATTCTGAGATATCCCCTCTTGTATGGCTGTATAAGCTCCTGTGGTTACTATAGCTACAGACCTGTTTGATAGCTCCTGATAGGCTGCCAGTGCTGGTCGCTATGGCTACAGACCTGGCTTCTACTGCAGCCTAGTAGAAGCCAGTAAACACGCCCCTGAATTCAAAGTGAAACCAAGAAAAGAGGACTGAGGTGACATGAATCACTTTACTATCTAAAACCAAAAAAATTAAAGCTTTGGCTTAAAAAACAATTAAAATAAAAACTATTCCAACTTGCATACAAATTCAACTTAAATGAGTGTTCCCACCATGCTCTCTGATAGTATATTGATAGGCTATTTAAGGCACCAAGCAAGGTAAGAATACCTTAGTGTAGGTCTCCATCTGAAATGAGGTCACCCTGTCATTGGTGGATGGGCCCTCACAGTTTTATTTAAAAACTTGGGCTAAGAACATCACATTTTCATGTATCCAGAAAGAAGCAGAAATGTATTTTGAAGTAGTTCATATATTCATTGTATGACTGCCTCTAAGAGTTTCCAAAGTGCTGCTGATACTTTTTTGTGTTTGCAGACACATAGGCGTGCACCTACACCATTTTCTTTAAGACTATTTTGGTTGTGCTGATCATTTTTTGTTTTTAATGTATGTTTACATGGTGTATTGTGGTGCTGCAATACAGCGGGTGCTTTGGAAGTGCGTATTTCCAAAGCACGGGGGGGCAGCCAGGCACCGGCCCGATTGACATGCATTGTTCGTGGCGCGTAATCGCCGCGAACAATTGACATATCAATTCTTCCGCCACACGTACAATACAATCGTGTTGTGTGCACGGGGGGACAACCGTAATCACCGTAATTGCAGAGCGCATTTAACAGCGTATAACGTGAATATGCGGCGAAATATGCGCCAAACATACCCTTAGTAATAGTATAGGTCATCAAATTGTTTTACCTAGTTTCCCCAAAAATAAGACATCCCCCGAAAATAAGACATAGTGCATTTTTTGATGCAATACAGTGTTTGGCTGCTTATGCTGATGTTTGTGATGAAATCACTACAGTATATTAATACAGGTTGATTTTTTGTTCAACAATAAATGTGAATTCTTGTTCATGGAAAAATAAGATATCTCCTGAAAATAAGTCTAAGCTCATTTTTAGGAGCAAAAATTTATATAAGACACTGTCTTATTTTTGGGGAAACAGGGTAAGTGCAGGTCCAACCTCTGTGATCCACATTTATGTCGGGAACGGGCCAAAAAAGGGTTGGCTTAAAATGGAGAATCTGTTACGCTAGCGCACAACTCTCCATTCTGTTCTATCAGAATTTCTAGCACAGCCGAACCCAGCGCTCACCTGAACTCAGAACTGCCACAGAGCCACATGGAGAGTCGTGCGTGTGCGTGACCGGCTCTCCATTCTAAGGGCTTGTTCACACAAAAATTTTTGTGATCCGTTTTAGGATCCGAAAAAAGGAAATCTAAAACAATTTTGTGTGTGATTAACATTGTTTCAATGCAAAAGGCATGTGCACATAGTGATCGCCCATGGCTTTTTCGCGATCCGTTTTTCGGATCCTTTTAAAGAATTTAATTCAATTCTTTTGCGTTTTTGCAAGAAAAAAATCCCCATAGGGGAAAAAATGGAGTGCGTTTTGGCATCCCGAAAAGCGGATCCCAAAAACGCAGATTAAATTTTTGGGCGTTTGGATCGCTTTGATCCAAAAAACGCACCGTTTAAAAAATGGATTTTAAATTAAATATAAAATTTGAATATTATTTTTGGGGTTTTATTTTTTTTTATAAATGTATTAAATTTTTAATATATAATAAATATATATATTTATATATATATAAATTATATTTTAAAAATTATTTATATATATAAATAAAAATTTGTATTATTTTATTAAAAATAAATGGGGATATTAATATTAAAATGTTTTTTTTTAAAAAGTATATAAAAAAAAGTATATTTTATAAATGTTACTAAAAATTTTTTGTTTATAAAAATTTAGTTTATAAATGATTTGTTTATAAATGATTTTTTTAATTTATTTACATGGGGTGGGTTTGAAAATATTGGATGTTTTAAAAAAAAAAGTAGGGGGGGCGGGTTCAAAAATCTAGGTGTATGTACATTTGATTGAATAGGAAAAAAAAAAGGGGTTTTTTTCTTGGGTCTTGATAGGTTATATTTTTTTTTAATTGCAGTTGATAGGTTGTTTTAAAAAAAGCATTGAAAAAAGGATCCGAAAACGCATGAAAAAACGCACCCAAAAAAGGGGATCAGCGTTGGGTTTTTTCTGGATCGGCTTTTTGGATGCATTTTGGCCCCAGTTTTGCGGGTTTAAAAAACGGATCCAAAACGTCTTTTGAACAAGCCCTAAGCCAACACTTTTGAGGGCCATTTCCTGACATAGGTATGAGTCTCAGGTGTGGAATTCACACCTATCACACTTTGCTGGCTTATCCTAGCGAAAATGCCCGACTGATAGTGGGGGGTTTTCTTTAAGAACAAAACCACAGACCCCAACTTGTTATAACCCCGGATCTGGTCATATGAAAAGATTTTTTCCAACCTTTGGAATCTGAACAGAGGGACAGAATAAGAGGAGGGTACCATCAATACTTTGTATTTTGTTCATTTTTAATTGGCTGACTGCACAGTAGCTGCTGATTTACCTTTATTCCTACAATCACTGGAAACAAAAATCACAGCTCAAGTAAAATTCTTTTTTTCTGCAGACATACAATTCAGTGCTCTCTAAACATAAATGTAAGATCATTGATTTTCCTTTTTCTTATTACCATGAGATCAAGGTACATTTGTATTCTCAGCTGCCTAAACTGTTTTACAAATGTTCGGTATCAGGCGACTGTTTGGAATCAATGCTTACTTAATCATTTTTCCCAACAGAATCTAATTATTCACAATTGATTTCAGCAATGAAAGGTGTATCATTAACAGGAGTCTTATTCCGACACCTCTCAGATGAATTATTGAATTTTGAAAACAAAATTAACTTAAGCAATGTCATTAGTTAGCGAGCGATGCCGCACAAGATAAAGTGACAGTGACATATTTATATTTGTGGAGGACCGAGCAATTAAACACCACTGATTAATCAGCTTGGTGGAACGAGTCCCCTGTAGATGTTAAATATGAGCAACAGGAGGAGCGGGAAAGGAAACGTCTGAGACTTCCTTCAAGTTCAGCCTGAGAATTCTCTTTTTCATCCAGTTTTCATAAATGGCTGATATACAATGACTTAAACCATAGGAAAAATAATCCGCAGCAGAAATCAATGGACAGCCTTAGATTTCTGTCTTCCTAATGCGGATTTTACCACATTTTAGGTTGTAGGTGAGCCCCATACAATGGGGCCTATCAGCACTCTGAATCCAGTCATGATTTTTTTAACTAATTAGGCATAGAAAAAATAAAAGGCCCCATGTAGGTGTATTGAGACTTATATGCCCTGACCACTCTACTGAAACTTAAAGGTGTTGTCTCACTACAGACATTGATGGCATATCACTAAAAGTCCCAAAACCTCTCTGTTCTGACTATCCCATAGACTTGAATGGGAGTTCCGAGTTTAGTCGGGCAGCGATGCTCGCCTGTAATCGGAACTCTCATTTATTCCTATTCAGCTAGATGCCGCGGCCGCCATCACCACAGCATCTAAAGCAGTGGTCTCAAACCGCGGCCCTCCAGCTGTTGGGAAACTACAACTCCCATCATGCCCACTGTAATAGATTATATAAATGCATGATGGGATTTGTGGGTTTCCCAAAAGCTGGGAGGCCGCTGTTTGTAAAACCCCTTTATCTAAAGTGTTGAAACCCCGGGAAAGGAGCCAGGTCCTTCCCCGCCCTTTTGCGCCGGCTGCCGGGTCTGTGAGCGCCGCAGCACGGGTAATTTTCTTGGATCGGCGTAGGGCTGGGCGTGGGCCCATGGGGGCGGGGAAGCCCGCCGGGAGGTTTAACCCCTTTCCGACTTTTATTTTACCCCCTACTCGAGGTCCCGGGGAGGGGTTTCCCCCAAATTGAGTATGAGTACCCTTCCCTGGCAATCTTGCGCGCTCCCCAAGCGGAGCACGCAAGGGTCGCGGCTTTGGGAAACCCGCGGTATATTACCCTGGCATTTATTGGGGCCCCAAACCCCCACGAAAAGGGGTAAGCTCTCCCCCCGGGGGGATTAACCCCTTTGGGTGTCGCGGGCATCGGGTTCGGACATTCCCACGCTGCGGGGCAAGGGGGTGAGCTCTGCTGGGCCCCCGATTTCCCGGCGCAAGGGAACGGCGCTCAGCGGAAGTACGGAATTTTCCCTTATCGGGAAAAACCCGGGCGGGTAAATGGGCAGCAAACAAGGATGTCTGGTGACGTCCCAAAAAAGCCCACAAGGCCCTTTTGGGCAGCGTGACGACAGTTTGCCCTGGTTTACCAGTACACACTTAAAACTGTGTGTGATCTCAATTGTATGGGAAAAAACTGACGATTGTTATACAATTCCCCTCTGGGGGAAAAGTGAAGTGTTTAAAAAAAAAAAAAAAAAAAGGGGTTAAAAAAATTTTAAAAAAACAAAACAAAAAATAAAATAAAAAACACGTACACCCCGCTTTTCCCCTTTACAAACGCCAAACGGGCCCCAAAAAAAAAAAAAATAAATAAAGTACCCATATTTGGGATCGCCGCGTGCTTGCGACCCAACCCTTAAAATTCGTATGTTAATTAACCCATTTCGGTGAAAAAACCTAAAAAAAAAAAAAAAACTCCCCCTCAACATCAAAGGAAAGCCAAATTAAAAAGCCCGTTAAACCCGGGAAAAAAAAAGGGCCTTAAACAAGCCTCCCTTTTTAACGGAAAAAATTTTAAAAATTTGGTAAATTTGAACAAAAGGGGATGCATAAAAATTGTTTTACCAAAAAAAAAAACTTTAAAAAAAAAAATTTTGCTTCCACATAAAAAAAAATATAAAAATTTTGTATCCCCCAAATCGTCTCAACAACAGAGTAAAACTAAATTGTACGGTACTGCAGGGTGAGCGCTTTTAAAATAAAAAAAAAAAACACTGCCAGGATTGTAGTATTTTCTTCCCCCGCCTTTCAAAAAAGCGGATTTAAAAGGATCAAAAAGTAAAGTCCCCCAAAAAAATGATCAAAAAAAATTTAAAAATTTATCCCCCAAAAAAAAAGCCCCCTATCGCTCCATAAAGAGAAAAAAAAAGTTATGGCTCTCGGGGACTATGGAAATGCAAAAAAGTGTTTTCCTTTTAAATAAAAGGTTTTTATTGTGAAAAAGCATTTTAAAACAAAAAAAAAAATTACCCAAATTTGGATGCTGTAATTTCAACTGCTGAGAAAAAATAGATGCATTTTACGCACAGTAAACCGCTGAAAAAAAAATAAAAATAAAAAACATCCAGGATTGCTGTATTTTGTTCAAAAAGCATCAAAAAAAAATTAATAAAAAGTGATCAAAGATTACGGGCCCCCTGTAATGGTTCCAAATAAAAACTAAACTCATCTCGCAAAAAAACAAGCCCCCAATCAGCTCCCTATACAAAAAAATTAAAAAAGTTGGTTGTCAAATAGGGGCAACTAAAAACGCAAATTTTTATAAATACTTCTATTGTGTAAAAAATATTAAAACCAAAAAAATTTTTAAAAAGTATACATTGAATTGTCCGATCCCCATAGTAAAGTTATCCCGTCATTTACCCCCTTTTTGGCGATACTGTAAAAAAGAAGCCCAAAAAAACAAAGGCGGGACTGGTTTTTTCCCCCCCTTTTTATGGCCCCAAAGCTTAAAAAAAAATACGGAAACCCCGGTGCCCAAAATGCCAATAACCCCCGAGGTTCCCCGAGGGGGGTTGAATCCAAAAATTGGGGCAACTTCTGGAAAATTTCACCCCGTTCTGGTACTTGGGGCTTTGTAAATGAGACGGGCCACCATAATCTGTGTCCAAAAGCCAAATAACACTCCCTACTTGTAAAATCCCATGCCCCCAAAACAGCAGTTTACCCACAGTAGGGTTTCCGAACGGGGAAAAATTTTGATAACCCAATTTGGGGGGCTTTTTTTTAGGATTCCTTGTACAAATTAAAATTTTCAGCTAAAATTGCGATTTTTGGGGGAAAATATTTTTTTATTTATTTTCAGAACCGAACGCAAAAAAAATTAGTAAAACACCTGTGGGGTCGATATACCCCTGCCCCTTTGGAATATTCCGTAAGGGGTTTGATTTTCCAAAAAGGGGGTTTCTTTTTGGGAATTTTATTAGGTTTTTGGGCCTTTGGTGCCGCAAACCTGAAATGGGCAAATAAAATTGAATGAAAATGGACCCCAAAAGCCCAGTAGTGCTCCCCCTTTCTGGGCTTTGGGTGAGCCCAAAAAATGATGGGGCCCAATATGGGATATCTCTGAAAACGCAAAATCTGGGAATCAATATAAGCGCTTTCCATGGCACATTACGTGTTCCAGTGAATAATGAATAAAAAATTAAAATCGCAAAAAAAAAAAATGAAATTTTAAATTTCACCTCCACTTTTCTTTAATTTTGTGAAAATCTAAAGGGTCAAAAACTTCTTAATGCTTTTTTTTAAAAACTTTAAGGGGTGTTGTGTCTTAGATGGGGCATTTATTCGGGTATCTAAGTGCAGACCCCTCAAAAACCACGTTAAATGGCTGTCCCTAAAAAAATTATTTTTCAAATTTTCTTGAAAAAGGGGGAAAAATTATCATATTTCTAGCCCCTTAATGTGGTTAAAAAAAAAAAAATTTAAAAAATTATGCACCATAGTGAAAAATTGGGAGAGTTATAAACTATTTTTAGTGGTTTAAAGTCTTACACGCAGACATTTTTGAATTTGAAATTGCTAATTTTTTCAAATTTTTATGATATTTTATATTTTTTCCAAATAAACAAGGACTTTTTGGACCAAAATGTTTATTAACTTAAAGCACAATGTTCAGAGGGAAAAAAATCTTGAATATTGGTGGGAAAAGTGTCAAAAATTTTTTTCACATAAAAGTGCACGTCAGATTTTAAAACCAAAGGGGTCTGTAGGAAGGCCAAAAAATGGCTCCGGCGGTAAGGGGGGTTAAAAACCCCTTGCGGTTTCCCCCATCATCACCCCTCTACTGCTCCTCTGGGCCCGAGGGGCATACATTGGACCCTTGTGTACACTGCCATTTCCCCCCCAAATTTTTTGGGGAAAAAGTGTGTCTTATAGTCCGTGTTACTGCCACTGCCTGACCTAAAGTGAGTCTGTCAGGTAGTTTATACTACCCTATCTGAGGTAGGTATGATGAGGTAATTTTAAAAATCAGGAAAATTGTGAAAGTAAAATGAAGGTCTATGACCCGTTAAAGAAGTGTTGAATTTTTTTTTCTTTTACAAACAGATAAGTGAAAAATGTAAAACATGTATGTGGACGGGGTAAAAGGGCTCTATTGTCTGTTTAAAGGGGTTTTGCCAGGACTGAATTTCTTACCCCTTTCAGCCGGGGAGTAGAAAATAAAACAAAACATGCTGGTATGAACGCTGCAGGGTGAGAGGGAGGGGGTGAGCAGAGAGCGGGAATAAGGGAGCGTCTCAAAAAATTAAAATGAAAAAAATAACTTTACAACACTTGATTCTCTATACAGCAAGACACAGGCTCATACACTGCTCTTTCTACCCAGCCCCTTGAAGCTCATTAATTTTCCCTGTCATCAGCTAAGAAGTGTTTCACACAAGCGCGGCCTGTCAGCTCCTCTGATCGTGTCTAAGGGGGACTGAGAAATGCTGTAGCTCTTAGAGGCTTCACTTTTTGTAATCACATATATTTAGAAAAGTGAATACCCATTTTGGAGGATCCCACGTCAGCATTACATCGTGGCAAAACCCCTTTAAGGAGTCTGGTCAGTGTTTTCTCTGCTTTTTACTCAGAAATCCTGCTCAAATCAATTTTCTCCCTCTATCACATAACCATATACAGTTGAAACCAGAAGTTTACATACACTAAATATAAAGACACATATGCATGTTTTTCTCACTATCTGACATGAAATCCCCGTTTTAGGTCAATTAGGAACCAAAATTATTTATATTTGCCAATTGCCAGAATAATGAGAAAAAATTTTAAGGCTTTTTTTTTTTTTTTTACTTTCTGCAAAGTTAGAAGTTTACATACACTAGGATTAATATGCCTTTAAACAATTTGAGACAGCCTATGATGACGTCATGTCTTTGGAAGCTTCTGGTTTATTGGCAATATCTGAGTTAATTAGAGACACGTCTGTAGATGTATTTTATTGCACACCAGTAACACACTGCTTGTGTGTAACATCATGGGAAAGTCTAAAGAAATCAGTCAAGATATCAAGAAGAGAATTGTGGACTTGCACAAGTCTGGTTCACCCTTGAGTGCAATTTTCAGATACCTGAAGGTGCCCCATTCATCTGTACAAATAATTATATACAATGATGAGAATATCCAGCCGTCATACCACTCAGGAAAGAGACAGGTTCTGTGTCTCAGAGATGAACTTGCTTTGGTCAGACACGTGCATATCAAACCAAGAACAAACGCAAAAGACTTTGTGAAGATGCTGGTGGAAGCTTAAAGGCCACTCTGTCAGGAAGAAGCCATTACTCCAAAAGAAATATATACAAGTCAGATAAATGCTTGCAAATGCACACAGGAACAAACACCTACATTTTCGAGATATGTCCTGTGGTCTAACGGAACTAAAATTGGACATTGCTTGGCCATAATGACCATCGTTACATTTGGAGGAAAAGGGAGAAGCTTGGAAGCCTACGTACACCATCCACACTGTGAAACACGGGGGTGGCAGCATCATGTCGTGGGGTTGTTTTGCTGCAGGAATGACTGGTGCACTTCACAAAATAGATGGCAACATGAAGAAAGAAGATTATGTGGCAATACTAAAGCAACATCTCAAGACATCAGCCAGCTTGGGCGGAAATGGATCTTGCAAATGGACAATGACCTGAAGCATACTGCCAGGTTAAAAAGTGGCTTAAGTTTAACCGTCAATGTTTTGGAGAGGCCATCACAAAGCCCTGATCTCATTCCTATTGAAAATTTATGGGCAAAGCTGAAAAGGCAGGTGCGAGCAAGGCAACCTACAAACATGCCTCAGTTACACCAGGAAGGGAAGATCTCTCCTTAAGGAGAGCACCGAACGAACGGCTTGTAGAGTTTGTTTTGCCTTTTCGCCCTCTACTTAGCATCTGCATATCACAAGGCATTATGGGAAAGGGGCTGAGAGGCCCACAGCGCCCTCTGTTGGATGTAACAAAGTCTTGTCACCAGTTCTGTCAGGAGGAATGGACCAAAATTCCTACCAACTATTGTGAGAAGCTTGTGGAAGGATACCAAAACGTTTGAACCAAGTCATACAGTTTAAGGGCAATACTACCAAATATTTAATGAAATGTATGTAAACTTTTGACTTTGCAGAAAGTAATAAAATGACTTAGAAATTCTCTCTCATTATTTTGGCATTTGGTAAATATAAATAATTTTGGTTCCTAACTGACCTAAAGTAGGTAAGGTTTATTCTGATTTCATGTCAGATAGTGAAAAAAACATGCATATGTGTCTTTTTATATAGTGTATGTAAACTTCTGGCTTCAAATGTATATTACAGAGCTCAGCTTCTCTGTCGCTATAATATAACCCTATACCACATGTATGAAAATTGTCTAGGGCTAAAACTTTCTTTGTTGCCCATAGCAACCAGTCAGAGCTCCCCTTTCATTTTTCCAGAGTACTATATAAAATGAAAGGGGCGCTCTGACTGGTTGCTATGGGCAACAAAGGGAGTTTTAATATTAGACAGTTTTCATACATGTGGCCCAAGATGCAGAGAGGCAGCAGAAGACAGCAATGCTAGGTGACAATATAGTGGTTGAGTCAAGTATCTACTTCATATAAGGCACTGTCAACAGACCCCAAAAGGCTGCTCTACTCTACTGTGTTATCAGTGAATAGCGAAAAGTGTCAAGATACATAAAAAAGGTCTCAGTTTTGATTACTATCTCTATATAATGTGGCAGATTCATCTAACACAGGAAATAACATCTATTCTTGATTTGACTGATGTCTGTTTCACTTACGTGAAATCCAGGATGACAAAACTAGAAACACACATTTTCCTCCTTTCTTCTTAAAGGGATTGTCTCACTATGAACATCAAAGTTTAAAATGAGGGGAGCAAATATTTAAGCATATACGTCCTTGGTTACCATTAGCAAAGTGCTATGGTTTAAGAGAACGGGCTGCTTTATTCCTGCTAAGCAATGGTGTTTGAGCCCAGGTCGGGTTGCGCTCAGCTAAAGCATTAGCGGGGCTGTCAGCTGAGCTTTCTGTCCTGCCCAGGTCGCAGACGGGAACGCGCAGGCAAGGGAGATGCCGTGAACAGGTCGCGGACGAGAGCGAAAAAGAGAGAGAGATTTACCCACATCAATCTCATGTGCAGTCCCACGTAAACCAGAAAACACAGCAGTCCCATGCAAGAGTTGCAATCTTACATTGGCAGTCCCAAGTAAATCCCATGTGCAGTCCCACATAAAACAGAAGTCCCATGCAAGAGGTGCAGTCTTACATCAGCAGTCCCACATAAAACGGAAAACACAGCAGTCCCATGTAAGAGGTGCAGTCTTACATTGGCAGTCCAAAGTAAATGTCATGTGCAGCCCCACGTAAACAGAAAACAACAGTCCCATGTAAGATGTGCAGTCTTGCATCAGCAGTTCTACATAAAATGGAAAATGCAGCAGTCCCATTTAAGAGGTGCAGTCTTACATCGGCAGATCCACATAAAACGGAAAATATAGCAGCCCCATGTAAAAGGTGCAGTCTTACATCGGTAGACCCACGTACAACAGAAAACACAGCAGTCCCATGTAAGAGGTGCAGTCTTACATTGGCAGAACAACGGAAAACGGAAAAAATGCAGTTCCATGTAGGAGATGCAGTCTAACATCGGCAGACCCATGTAAATCTCATGTGCAGTACCACATAAAAACTTTTGTGAGAAATGATGCAAGGTCCCACGTAAACTACTTATGAGACAGATGTGCAGTCCCATGTAAATACAAACAGATAAAGCATATAGTTTTGTTCTACAGATCTGTACAGGTCAGAGTTGTAATAATCTGCAGGATATATCACTATGTGAGAGAGAGACAGAGAAAAAAAAAATCACCCATCTTTCCCAGAGTCCCTTGAATGTAAAAATGCCATTCTAGTTACAAAGTATGTAAAAGAGAGTGAGAAATTTTACTATGACTTAGTTTTTTTTCATTTTCCAATGATTCCAATGACAGCTGAGAACCTCTTCCTTTCCCCAGCTCATACAGAATGATTATCACGTGCACACTTTAGGGGTGTTCTGCCAGAGAATGAAGATATTCCCTGCTGGGAGGAGAAACAAGCCCCTCCATTTCACAAGCTCTGCTTGGCAACCAGCAGAACTGCTGTCACGAGACAACCCTTTTAATGTCAAGCAGTTTAGAAGTTGTGGAGTTAAACTATGATAGACAATTACTACAGCATAGGTTTAATTTCCAGCTCCGCACAACCTACATTACACAATCCTTCTGAAGTAATACACAGGCTTACTGTGCTGGCACAAAGACAAACTATCGAACATAACAATCATTAAGAAAACTATTAAAATTACCAGTGAAAACATAAGCTTATGTAAATCAGATATGATAAACAGGATTTGAAAATAAAGTATATGAAACCTATGGGATAATTCACACGGCGTTTGACCAGCGTATATCAGCGCATACTATGCACACCGCTATATGATGGGTGTTTTAGAAGTACGTGCTGGTCAGCATTCACATTTGTTTTCCCCAGCGCGTAAGCACCGAGAAGACGTAATGTGGCACTTCTTTCTCCTGCCACGCAGTACACATCGGGAAATATGCGGGGTTGATTTTACCGTAACTGCGGGACATACTCTGAGAATATACCCTAAGTCACTTGTTTGTAGTAAATTAAAGCTTCTGGATTTCAAAGTCGATATCCACTCTTGAACACTTTTTATTCTAAACTTAAAGGGGATGTATCGCTTCGTCAGTTAGCCTGTTTCAGTGTCTTCACAGCCTCTCAGTTATAGAAATTCAGGGGCGTTTCTTCCCCTCCCAGCTGGGTGTTTCTTAACCGAAGGGATAACATCATTCCCCCTTCACTGTTCATGCTGGCTCTGTGTGTTACCCTCCCCCCTCCACATGTCACTGTGTCTCTCCCTATGCAGAGTATGTAAGAGCGGTTTACATACCACAGGCTTGCATTCATGTTACAATTGAATCCAGTCTTGTATAAACTTCTCCAGAGCTGTGCAGAGTGAAATGATCTCGGCCTCTAATGCTCCTTCTATGTTTAGGCACAGTCACACAATTGTGCAGTTTCCTGATTGTAGAAGCCCTGCAGTGTTATTCTGTTTCTTCTGGCTGTGCAGAGTGAAAATGTGCCGGTCCCTTATTTTGAGTGAGAGGCAGGAATGCAAGCTCTGTGAATACAGCCGACCGGGGGCTGAACAGAATGTAAATAAGCTCTCAGCTAGTGAAATGCAAGTAGGAGGGATCTGACCAGCACTGGATATCAGTGTAAACAGAAACAGAAGATAAGGGATCCTGTGATAACTAGACAGCTTTGCTAATGACATCCAATTGCAAAGTTGCTTGTATTCACTGTCCCTTTATTCTGAAGACCATTTAATGAAATGATACAACCCCTTTAATAAATCTAAAGTTCTATGCAGATTATTTATACATGTCCAATGACTGTTAGAGCTCAGTTTCAGATATAGACCTTTAATTCACCAGCACAGAAAAATAACACACTGTCTGAGAATACAAAATGCGGACATAAATTGAATACAAAAAGTAACATCCCAAGTGGGAAAGAAAAAAAATGAAGTACGCACCGCAACATGTGTTCATTGCAAGCGCGTAATTTCAACAGCACAAACAAAAAACGCAATAGCCCCAAGGCAGATTTCTGCCTCCTATACTTAGCCTTGTTAGGGTATGTTCACACGGCTTATTTTCTAGCATAATTGCGCACGTATTTCGCCACGTATTGTGCTGAATATGCGGTGAAATGCGCGCCACAATTATGGTAATTCATAGCTCTCATAGAGCTATGGATTACGCATCGTCCCCCGCACGTACAATACTCCCCCCCGTGCTTTGGAAATGCGCTGATCAGTGTGTAGTTCAAAAACACCCGCCGTATTATGGCGCGTACTATATATATACTATTGCGCCGCAATAAGACGGCCATAATATCACAAGCATACAATATGTGTCGTGTGATTGACAGCGCGTATTTTACACTATGCTCTACAAGAAGTATAGTGTACACTGTTTGGGGAGTACTTCTGCATGCATTTCAGCCAAATTACGCCCAAAAATACGTCCGAACAGCCCCTAATTCCAAAGGAAGCCTGGTAGAGTCAACAAATATAGTACTATCCTGACTGGGTCATTGCAGTCAAAACATAAAGTATCACTGAACACCAATTCAGACCCCGACACAAATTCAGTCATCGTCTTTTTCAAGGAGGGGGAAGTTTAGTGAATGTCAAGGGTCACATGTTTAATTCTATTCAGTTATCCTACAGACCAGACCTGCACAATATGGAAGGCTGTGGGGGCGAAAAACACTTAACTGACCAGGGATGTTCCCTGACTACCCAGAAATGCCCCCAAACTGGACGGTACTGCCCATTTGGGTGGCGTTTTACACTAGCCCCAAAAAAATCCTTTAGCAGGCCGCGTGTGGGCCACAGGCCTACTGTATCCACGTTAGGCTATGCTCACACGGCTTATTGTGGCACGTACAGTATGCACCACAATACGCCGGATGTTTTGGAGGCATGCACTGACCAGCACGTACTGTCAAAGCACAGGGGGAGGGTGGAGGGAGGGCGGTGCCCGGCCGGCCCCATCGATATGCACTGTCAGCGGCGCGTAAGCGCCGTGAACAATTGACATGTCAATTCTCTCCCCCGCGCGTAAAATACGATCGTATTGTATGCCCGGGGAGAGGCGGCATAATCCATAGTTCTCTATGAAAGCTATGGATTACCGTAATTGCGGTGTGCATTTCACCACGTATAAAGCGCGGCGAAATAAGCACGCAATTACGCTTTAAAAGAAGCCGTGTGAACATAGCCTTACAGGGAATAGGCTGGGCACAGGGCAATAGTTATAGGGGGTGCAGCGGTAGCAGTCACTATCGGGCCCTGCAGCCTGAGAGGTCCCAAAAGTCCTTCTGCCACATAAGGAGACAACAGCATTTTAAGTGACACATGGTAGCTGGGGGGGCCCCGTTTCACTTTTTGCACTAAGGCCCAAAGGCTTCAAGTTACGCTTCTGGTTGGGCAATATTCTTGTTTATTAGTTATCCAAAAACTGCACTGATATAATAAAGATTTAGAGTAAGCAGAATTAAACACACATAATAGTAAGGATATGTTCACACTGCTTAATTGCGAGCTGTACTGTACGCCCCACAATTACGCCGGGTGTTCGCAGAGTTGCACTGATCGGCACGTACTTCCGCGACGCACGGGTGGGGGTGCTGGGTGGGGCAGCCCGCCAGCCCCATAGACATGTCACTTATCTCCCCGGGCATACAATACGATCATATTGTACGCCTGAGGAGAGGAGGCGTAATCCATAGTTCTCTATGAGTACTGTGCATTACCATAATGATTGGGGCACATTTCGCTTGTATTAGAGCGCAGTACGCCGCGAAATACGCAGCGAAATGAGCCCCAAAATAAGCCGTGTGAACATACCCTAAAAAAAAATTTCAATGACTTCCTACTGGTTAAACAAATAAAACATAAAAAACCTTTAACTAGTTTATGTATATGAAATAGATAAAATATATTAATCAACACAAAACCTTGGGCATAAAAGACGAAAATGTGATGCATTATAAGGGAGTTCTATATGCTTTATGTGAACAGGGTCTAACCCATTCCACGTCCATTCACAAGCTCAGGCATTGAAAAAGAACATTCATTCTCCATACATAATACAAGCTTATACTATTTTATTAATTCACTGATACTTAAGGAACCTACAGTCTCTTGCATTGAAGCAATTTGTATTGAATTTCTTTTAAAATAGTTTGAGAAAATTCTCATGAGCGATCAAGGGAGCTTGTAGAAACCAGTCTGCGTATCACCATGATGCTTATCATTCTGTACTTGGACGTCAATGATTTTACATATGTCAACAAGTCCGACGAACCAAAATAATAAATGAGATGAATGTCCTTGCCTGTCAATTTCATGGCTACATATTACTGCTTCAATCAGCTTGGGAGCACACAACACTGAATGACTTATACTCTATTACAATTTACAGTTTATTTCATGGCTTGTGGTGTTTTTATATGATTATTATTATGCATTGAAGCTTACCAGAAGGAAAACCTGCAGTCTAATTTTATAAATTTGTCTCGGGTATCAGACACCGTCATTTAGCAAGACTGGGCTTTTCTTATGAAACAGAAAATGTTACAGTAATTTATATTTTATAAACATTTAAGTGGCACGAAAATGAGTCAAGACGCGATCACTACACACTGTGTAATTACATTTCAAATTAGATCCAGAGTATAAAATATTTATGAAAACTAATGTTAATACTATAATAGCAATGCTACTTTCACTGGTCTCTGACAGGATTATTATTTCACGCACAAAGGCCATCATAATGAGCAATACACAGTGTTTCCAATGTCACAGTGTGTTTCCATGCACTGTAATAGATCTCGGTAATACACCGCAGTAATCATATGATTTACCCATATGAGAGCTGCATTTGGTCTAAGGGCTTTTAGAAATGCTGTATTTGGCAATCACAACCAGGCACATGGAGAGAACGTATACACTTATGCAGCCATTTCATGGTGGTTCACATTCATTTATATTTGCAGAGAAATAAGGAATTACTTTAATGGGGTTATTTAGTGGGAAAAAAAATCTACAAATCTCTCTACCAAAGTTAGCCACTTTTGTAATACACTTTCAAATGTTATTTAGACTTCCTACAGTTCTACATCAGCTGTTTAATGACAGGAAACTTATGGCGGCATGTCTGAAAATTGCCGGCGCCGCGGCAGTTTTTAGGCGCATTAAATCAGTGTAAGGCCCTGTTCACACGGCGGATTTGGCCGCGGGTTCCGACGCGGTTTCCGCGGCCAAAACGCGCTTAGTTTATTAACATGGTTTCCTATTGGAAACCGCGTTAATATTCACACGCTGCAGGTTTGGCCGCGGCTTCGGGGCCGCGGCCAAATCCGCGCGTGTGAAGAACTCTCCTGTCAATTCTTGACAGGGAGTAGTCTGCGCGGCGGCCGCAGGCGTCACCGCGGGTTGTGCGCAGCTGGGAAACGGCTCGCGCCGCGGTTTGCCCCCTGCTATTAATTTGCATGGGGGCACGC
Organism: Phyllomedusa bahiana; assembly: GCA_025379985.1. Lineage (NCBI taxonomy): Eukaryota > Metazoa > Chordata > Amphibia > Anura > Hylidae > Phyllomedusa > Phyllomedusa bahiana. Next base: position 21,090 of record JAODAL010009717.1, on the reverse strand, counting down.
CGCGCCCCAAACCACACCCCTCCCGCACCGTAAACCCGCGTCGGGAGACGCGAGTTTGCGGCGTGGTCCGACGAGGTTGCGGCCGCGGGAACCGCTCCGATAGCCGCAGTGAAACCTGCAGCCAAAACCCCCGTGTGAACGGGGCCTAAAGTGCGCCAGGAGGTACGATCCTATCAAAAATCAGGCGTCAGGTATAACATGCATAATAAACATAATGTGCCTAAAGAAAAAGAAAAAAACACACAAAGGGGGCGCACATTCGTGAAGTATGTTTGAGAAAAAAAAAAAAAAGAGTATAATAAGGTGTGGATATGCTCACCTATTGAGGTTGTGCTTCGATTTTAGAGGCACAACTCTCATATGCATCTACGGGGCTTTTTGGTTCCGTAGCCCTTATCACGGCAGCCGCTGGTCAGATGCTCTTCAGCGCTCGGATGAACGCTGAGTCCGTATGGAGGGCAGGAGAAAAAGTGGCGGACCCGGCGCACGTGGAAATCCCGAAAGAAGCAAAAGATGTTGGATAATACTTAAAATTGTCCTTTATTTCTAAAAAGTGCAGGGGTAGTATGCCCTCGCACCATTAAAAACATTAGACTAAAATAACCCAACGCGTTTCTCGCTGTATACCAGCGCTTTTTCAAGGGTAATACAGAAGTTTAGACATACAAGGTTATTTAATTAAACTGTTGGCTATACATAGGTCAACTAAACGGTCAATCAGTACAACAAAGGGATTTAACTCGAGGATCCTGCTGTCACTCAAGTTCATCATGTTTACTAAAGGGGGGAAAAAATTAGTGCCATGGGGGTCGGGAAATTTGGGGATGTTTTGGTACTTCAGGGCTGACGCAATTTGTTTGAAGTCGATCACCATTACCCCAAAGGGCACTGAATATCGGGGAGGTGATGGGGGTGGGCGATGACATCACAGAGGAGGTACTTGTTTTTTTTTAAAACACGAAACAAAAACCCCCCCCTTTTTTTTGGGCCCCAAAGGGGGGAGTATCCCCTGTTGGGGTGGGAAAAATCACGTCTTGGCAAAACCCCTTTATGACTAGGGTTTGTAGGGAGGAAATTAGGGAATGGACAGCAAGGCATCTTAGGACTTGTAATTTAACGGGGCAAGTGAAAGCAACTCTAAAAACAGGAATGTGCTTTTAGCTGACAAAGGGGGGCTAGGTCCCAAACAGGAAAAAAAGCAAATTTTTGCATAGAAAAACATCACAAAAAGATGAAAAAACCAGGAAACCCAAATGAAAAATTGCTTTGGGGGAGGAGTTTTCCCTTAGACAACCCATTTGTCCTTATTTCGGGAGTTTTGGCCTGTTCCCCACGGGGGGGCTTTTGGCCGGGTTCCTGGGGGGCCGAAACCTCGTCCAAAAACCTCGGGGTTTCCCCGAGGGGGCGTGGTTGTGCGCGGGGGGTGGGCGGGGGTTTTGGGGGCGGGCTTGCCCCCATGCAAATTAATAAGGAGGGGGAAAAACCCCGCCCGCCGCCCGGGGAGCCCGCACCAACCGCGGCGGCACCCGGTTTTGAGGACCCCTGAAAGAATTGACAGGGGGATTCCCAAAAACCCCGCGGAAAGGGGCCCGGCCCCCAGAGCCCGGGGGCCCAAACCCCGCGGGCGTGATTTCAACACGGTTTCCCATAGGAAACCATTTTTTAATAAACTGACCCGCTTTTTTGGGACGTGGTTTTGGCCGCGGAAACCGCGTCGGAACCCGCGGCCATAACCGTGGTCGAATCCGCCGTGTGAACCAGGCCTTTTGCTCCTGTAGCACTTTCACAAACTACATTCACATTTTAGGCTTTTTTTGGTTGAGAGTTGTTTTTTTTACATTTCGTTTCTTATCCCACGTATAAATTTTAAATCTTGGGATTTTCAATAAAAACCCTGAAAAGGGATTTTTTACTGATCTCCGAAAACTACCCCCTTTGAAATTTTGTACAAATGGGGCAGATTTTTGGGAAGTGAAAGGGGGAATTAACTGTAAAAGAAAAAGCGCCTATCATTTTTTAACTGAATTGCAGTGAAATTTTATAATCATAATCTTTACCTACATACATATTCCTGCAGCACTGTACTTGGGGTAGTAAGAAAAAAAATATTCGAAAAAATTGGAATAAAAATTTTTGCCTGTAAGAAGTTGGGGCACCCCTAAAATCCATAAAAAAAGGTTTGGGTTATTCAATGGAGTTTTTGGTGCGTTTTTTGGGTTTTTTTTAAAAACTTATTTTATTGTAAACACTAGTAGCTAATAAAACTTTCTGGAAACCGGAGCCAATAGAAAAAACAAATAAAAAACAAATACTTACTTCAATAGAAAAGGGGCTCAGCCATTTGTCTTCCGATCAGAACAATTCTGGGTGACTGTTTACTCCTTTGTCCCCAAAAGGGTGGATACCCATAAAATTTTCTCTTCGGGGCTTCACCCCTTTTCCTTCCCTTTCCTCATTACATAGTTGTTAACATTTTAAAGTTAACTTGTAAAAAAAACCCAAAAAAGGAAAGGGGGGGGAAAAGGGGGGGGTTTTTAGAAAAACAGGGGGGGGCCTACCTGCGATCCGAAACACCTAGCAGCCGGCGAAGCTCAGGGGAACAATACAACACCTCCATTTTTTGGATTATGCGTGCTACAAAGGGGGGTTTGCGGGGGTCTACGATGATTGGCCAGGTACCAGTGGTGAATTCAAAGAGTTTTTATTTTTTTTTTTTAAGTGTGGGGTTTTTTAAAAAGGTAATTTGACAGTAAAATGTACAGTAATTATAATATGGGGTCAATAACTACACAAAGGGTTAAAATACAGTCACCTGCGCACATGCACAAATATTATTTTTAAAAATGGCTGGCACTGCTATTTTGAGGGTTGATGGATAACTGGTCAAAATCAGTGTGGGAGATATTAGCCAATGACATCAGAAGGTGGGGGGTGTAATAGAGGTTGAACCTATATATTTAGCTGTATTCCACATATGGTTTTGTAGTGATGCCTGAGCCAACTGAGAGTCACACCCTCACAGAGAATTGTATATAAGGAAGGGGCGCGGGGAAGCCAAGGGTGGAACCCAGGGACGGAGCCAACAGACTTGGAGAAGGGGAAAACAGCCATGTGGTGAGGAGGCCATGTGTTTGCCATGTGGTGAGGAGGCCATGTGTTTGCCATGTGGTGTGGAGGCCATGTGTTTGCCATGTGTTGAGGAGGCCATGTGTTTGCCATGTGGCGAGGAGGCCTTGTTTTTGCCATGTGGCGAGGAGGCCATGTGTTTGCCATGTGGTGAGGAGGCCATGTGTTTGCCACGTGGTGAGGAGGCCATGTGTTTGCCACGTGGTGAGGAGGCCATGTGTTTGCGACCGGCCAGGTGTGAGGAGGAGGCCATGTGTTTGGGGCCAGGGCCGGGTGAGGAGGCCATGTGTTGTGGGGGGCCAGGCGGGTGAGGAGGCCATGTGTTTGCCATGTGGTGGGAACAGCCATTGAGGCCTTTATCTGGTCTCTGAATGAAAGAAGGGTTCCTATTCTACATTCAACACACAAACACTCAAGGGTAAGGTAGATACGTATTTGGTAATTTATTCTATGTTTTGTAACTTGTAACATAATGTTATAATCCCTTGAAGATTGTAAAATAAATATCCATTTTTCTTATATATAGAAGGGAGTATAGGTCTTGTTTTCAGTATTAAGATTTCTGATTGGACCTAAATGTGTTAAGATTATAAATCAGGTTTTTTTATAAGAACCTTAGTCTCGAACCCACACTCACGGTGATCATAGATCTGTTATCTTGTCATTAATTAAATATATTTTTTCTATAGCCATATATTTCTTACAGTGGGTAGGACGGCAATAAACCAGGGCTGTGGAGTCAGAGTCGGTGCCTATTTTGCAGGCCATTACTACTGCTCCCATATCTTCAGCCTTATCTCATGAGGAGTGTAATTGATGACATGGAGCAGGCAAAGCGCTGCCCCAGGGGAAAAGATTCTGCTCCCAGGACAAACAGATTTCAGCAAAATTTTTCACCTGCTTTCAAAGAAGTAGAAGAGTTTAACCATTTATCAGAACTGACTGTGGCTGAGGCAATTCCTTTATACCCTGACATCGTTAGAGATGTTGCCCCTGTGGTCACTGATTTGCCCCCAACCCAAGTTAGTGTAGAGAGGCCGTTCTGTAGCCTGGAAATAATAAGATCAGATGTGAGGTCATGTATGCAGGATCTGATGGAGGCAATACTATTTCTCAGAAAAAAAATTCAGAGACTCCACAAATGTTCCTACAGTGTTTTACATATTTCCAATTTTTTTTGTGTTCTAAAGTCATATCCAATAAATATATTTTACACTGACAAGCAAAATGGTAACATTGCTTTGAACTTGTGACTTTCAGCCTCCATATCTCACCATCCACTACAGCTTTGTACACGAGGCTAAAGTAATTTTATATACAGTCATCTTACATATCTTATACATAGATTTGACTTGCAAGTATTCAGCATCTGCTTAGTGCTGCAGATTCTTTCCTGTAACTGCATTGTTACTGTATTGCTCCTAAAAAGCAAAATGTTAATTTTTATTATTTTGTTAGTATTTGGGAAATCCACCTTTGGTTTTCAATACTGCCTGAATCCTTTGGGCTTTGGATCAGATTCAAGCAGGTCTTGACTAAAATATGATCCCAGATCTCTTCCACACGTTCCCAAAGTTGGAGCAGACTGGACTTGGATACAAATACAGCTTTTTCTTCAACTCTACCCACAAGTGTTCAAAAGATCAAAACATTGTTACCCTTTTGCTTGTCAGTGTCTGTTCCACCTAAATAGCTTGATTATTGTATCATAAGGTGATAAACAGCCTGCTGTTACCATTTTACTACAGGACAGTTCTAACTTTAACATGCGTCATGTATGAGGGAGTCAGGAGTCGGAGTCGGAGCTTTGGGAAATTGAGGAGTCGGAGTCTGAGCTTTGGGAAATTGAGGAGTCGGAGTCGGGGCTTTGGCTTGCCGACCTCCACAGCCCTGCAATAAACGGTGACCATGTTTGGAAAAAAGTTTGTGTTCGTCTTTCCTTTTGTTGAGCTGTTTCAATCCAATCCATTCTGAATATGTGTGACAGTTTGTCTAGGAATAATTTGAGAGTGGGCGGACCCTGTTGAATCCAGCACTGCAAGACAGACTTTCTGGCCGCTGCCGCCATTGGTGCAGTTTTTGCTCCGAGAATGGATGCCAAATACAAAAAATATATATAAAGAAAAGATTGAAGCTTTTTATGGGTGCAGTCCTTAATTTGGCATGTTTACTGTACCGTGTAAAAAAAGTCTTGTACTGATGACTGTATTTTACCTTCTTGACACATACTGTATCTGAGAAATAGAATATGCTTTCACTCTTTTATTTGCCTATAAACTAAACAAAAAAATCTATCATTTGGTCAATATGACATAAAATAGAAAACATTAAAAAGCACGGGGCTTAATTTAATAAGGAGTAACATACACTGAAATCTCCTAGTTGACCACTCATGAGTGCATAATGTCTATGCCATGCAAGATGACAAATGTATACTCTTCTCAGTGATGTAGTGTCGATACCTATACTGCATATAAAAATCCTGGCACACTTTCAAAAAGGTACTGCCATCATATAATGCTACTGGTAGATACCATGTCCCAGGACTGTCCTGTAATAGAAAATGCAAGGACAGTGTTCTTGTCCCAGGAACCCGACTGCAATGTCCCACCTCTGCAAGTAATTTGTGTGTTCTCCCCATGTTTGCGTGGGTTGTATCTGGGTACTCTAGCGTCCCACACCCTTCAAAAATATACTGATGGCTTAATATGGAATCTAGATTGTGAGCCCCAAAGGTGACACGGACCAATGGGAATAATAATATTCTCTGTACAGCGCTGTGGAATATAAGGGTATGTTCACACGGCTGAATGCTGGTGTATAGTGGCGTTTTAGAAGCACTCTGAGAAGGCCCCCATTCACTCTGAGGGAAAATGGTAGGTTATCATAGCCCTCAATGAGAACTATGAATTACCATATTAGCAGGCCGCACACACGCCGTGTGAATATACCCTAATAGCGCTATATAAATGAAGAAAAAAATAAGCTTCAACCTGTGTTCTAGAGAAGTCTTGCTTAACTACTAATCATGAGATTATGACTGTTTAGTAACACGTTTGCACAAAGATAGGGCCTCTATAGATACCAGTCACACAGTTATGTGTAGTGCTCCATGCTGGCTTATAGCCTATTACTGTTAGGCCGTGTTCACACGGCTTATTCACGGCGGATTTGTGAGCCGGATTGCGCTCGCAAATCCGGCGTGAATAAGGGGCGGGACGGGGACGGAGCCCTACTTAATTTGGAACAGGACACCAGCATAGTAATAAAGCCATCCGATAAAGGGGGAAATTTGGTTATTATGGACCAGGATCAGTATGTGACCATGTGTCAGAACCTCCTGGGAAATAAAGAAAACTATATCATATTGAGAGGTGATCCAACTGAAATTTATCTTAAGGATCTAGAGGATTTGGTAGTGGAAGCTCTTGATTTGGAAGTGGTGTCTAGGAATGAATCACAATTTATTCTCCCTAAAAAACCACAGGTTGCTACATTTTACTCACTCCCCAAAATACACAAAGGACTTAGCCCTCTAAAGGGACGCCCCATAGTGTCGGGGATAGACTCACTTACGCAGAACTCTGGTATTTATCTTGACAGGGTGCTTAGAGAGTTTGTTACTGGATTACCCTCATATATCAGAGATAGTTCCGATTTATTGCGCAGACTTGAAGGCATAAATGTTGAATCTGACGTAAAACTAGCCTCCATTGATGTTGAGGCACTGTACAGCAGTATTCATCATGAATTGGGCCTTAAGGCAGTGGCGCATTTTTTGAGGACGAGAGGAACACAGTATAGAAACCATAGTACCTTTGTTCTTAAACTCTTGGAGTTCGTGTTGACCCATAACTACTTCCTCTTCGGACCCAGGCTCTACCACCAGCTCAGGGGCACTGCGATGGGGAGCCCCTGTGCTCCCACATACGCGAATTTGTTCCTGGGCTGGTGGGAGGAGACCCTGGTGTTCGAGGAGGAAGGTAATAACTATATGCCCCATATACTATTCTGGGGCAGATACATTGATGATGTCCTTATTTTGTGGCAAGGGTCGAACGAACGGTTTATGGAATTTGTTGAATTTCTTAATAACAACCAGATAGGTTTACGCTTTACCAGTGAAATCAGTGAGAAGGAGCTTTCTTTCTTGGATCTGAGGATTTGGATAGATCAGCTTGGACAGATACAGACGGCTACATATAGAAAACCAACATCGACGAACAACCTCTTGAGATGGGAAAGTCATCACCCAGTTGCCCTGAGGAAGGGTATTCCAAGGGGTCAGTATTTAAGGATAAGGAGGAATTGCTCTCAGATTGAGGGCTTTTATACCCAAGCAAGGGACCTCCAGGACAGATTTTTGGAAAGAGGCTACCCGATCAATGTGCTGCAATCTGCATTTAACTATGCCCGAGGATCAAACAGGACTGACCTACTAGTACCAAGGAAAAAACAGGATGAGGTAGGTAGGGGGAAGTGTAGAATTATAGGCACATATGATAATATGTCAACAGAGGTCTTTAAAATCCTTAAAAAGCACTGGGGCGTTCTTCAGTGCGATCAAGACCTCAAGGAGGTCCTGGCTGATCATCCACTGGTTACCTATAGGCGGGGGCGCTCTATTGGGGATAGGATAGTCCATAGTCACTATATCCCCCCCGAAAGAAAGGGTACATGGCTAGAGCGAAAGCCTAAGGGCATGTATAGATGCGGGAAATGTATTTACTGTCCTTATGTAGCACAGACTAAGAGTTTTAAGAGCACAGCGACTGGAAAGGAGTATTTGATTCGGGATTTTCTCAATTGTAATTCTGAGGGGGTTGTATATATTATTACCTGTGAGTGTAACCTCCAGTACGTGGGGAAGACCACAAGAGCTCTAAAAGTGAGATTTGGAGAGCACCTGGGAGATATTAGGAATCGACGAGACACCCCATTGTCCCATCATATCTGGTCTTACCATGGTGGTGTGTCCTCTGGACTAAAGTTCCTGGGAATGGAGAAAATACAGCAAACCCCAAGGAAGGGAGACTTGGATAATAAACTGCTGAGGAAGGAGACTGAGTGGATGTTCAGGTTGGAAACAGTTAAGCCAAAGGGATTAAACGAAATCCTCTACTTTGGATGCTACATATAAATTAATACACCATACCCTCCTAAGGTGATCAGAGCGGAATGCTCTATAGCCTAATGTATCAAGTATCTAATGTATTCTCTATTTTATTTTATTATTTTCTTGTACTAGCCAATTTTGATATATCTTGGTATTATTGCCCTATGGACTTTTGGTGTATCTCCCTACTTTTTGGGCTATTACCTTTTGCCCTTAAATGTAAATTTGAACTATACATTACTTTTTTCTTTACCTGTGAGAAATATGTTCCATCTGCATTTGTGACTATAATGCATCTCTCATTTCTCGAAAACATGGGGAGGATTTCCCTACAGGAACTTGTTTCCCTATTAGTCCCCTAAATCTGTGTCTATAGTATCATTTTATGGTTGCCGTTGGGACAGTTTAGCCCAGGACTAAGGCTATTATAGGGAACGAATGGTGTGTACTTGCGCTTTTGTGCCGATCTATTCATGATAGGCTTATGCCTCGATCATCTTTTCAAAATCACGGCGCATATTCAATCTGAGCCAGAATGGAAGGTACACTCATTCTCATCTAGGGCGCAGGTACGGAAGTGACTTGGCTCATGCATGCGCTGTTCATTGTGAGACACGCCGCGGGAAAGAGTGAGCCGCGTCTGCGCATGCGGCACCTTAGCGGTGTTTCTTCCGTGGGTTACAACACAGGTAAGCTGCTATTGGGCTTCTAAGCAGGGATTTAACACTGTTATGCCTATATAGGGACGTTATTCTCAATCCCACTTTGTACCATTATTACCCTTGTCCACCGTGACATAGAGTGACTCGATTCTGAGTCCTCTATCTTTGAAGGAATTTTTCTCTTTGGTGCCATGATCGAGAATCCCCTGCAGAACCCCTATACATGGTAGGGGGGAAACGCGTCGGGAGACATGGAGTGTGCCTGTTCAGCTCGCTAAAGGACTATCTTTGCTGTCCAGATAAGTGTATATCCGCATTACTATTGTGGGGTACTGTTGTTATTAGTGGAATGCAGAATGTCTATCTAAGGTACCTATCCTCCATCTAGGACATACTCTGCTTCTAGTACTGTGTATTTCTACTTAGTACCGTATGTAATATCTTTTCAGGTATCCCATCTGTATAGATATACACAGTAATACACTTCCCAGGGTATTTTACAATATAAGTGTTAGGGTATTACAGTATTAGCCATCGTTGGATGGGGCCGTCCCTGTCGGGACGATTACTCTGTCCGTGCAGGTAGGGCATAATTGTAGGGTTTTTGTAGATATTGCTATTTGATATTATCCACTGTATCCTATATATATTTATCCCTTTTCCCTGGGACTGTGTGTTTTTTTGTGGTAAAATTGGTATTGAGATTTGTGTCTGTGGCCATTATGTGTATTTTAATAGATATAAATTAAAGGTTATTTTTTAATAGTAAGGCCATCTTAGTTAGTTTTCTTCTGTGAATAATATTTTGGGCCGTTTTTTCTACCACTGGAAAAAAGGTGGAATCTGTGACTTCCGGCCCCATAGACTGTCATTATCTACGGCGCATACGTGCCGTAAATAATGTGCATTTCCCTTTCTCCCCCCGCGGCGGATTCGCCGAGCGTGGAGGAGCGACGGAATCCACTGTTCTCTATGAGAGCAGTGGATTAGCGTAATGACTCCGACGGATTGGCGCCGTACTGCAGCGCAAATCCGGCGCGCAGTACGGTGCCAATCCGCGGACAAATAAGCCGTGTGAACGAGGCCTTACCCTAATAAGCAATCAGGTGGGCTGTCCCTCATATTTCTAGTGCACAATGCAATTGTGAAATTATAATACTAAGCAGCCACCCCAACCCCCCATAATTAGTGGGTGAGTGAGTGATTGTCCAGGGCTGTGGAGTCGGCAAGCCAAAGCCCCGACTCCGACTCCTCAATTTCCCAAACCTCCGACTCCTGACTCCCGACTCCCTCATACATGGCACATTTTTAAGTAATACCTTTACTGTAGTAAAATGGTAACATCCTGCTGTTTATAACCTTATGATGCAATAATCAAGCTATTTAGGTAGAACAGACACTGACAAGCAAAAGGGTAACTATGTTTTGATCTTTTGAACACTTGTGGGTAGAGTTGAAGAAAAAGCTGTATTTGTATCCAAGTCCAGTCTGCACCAACATTGGGAAGGTGTAGAAGAGATCTGGGATCATATTTTAGTTAAGACCTGCTTGAATCTGATCCAGAGCCCAGAAGGATTCAGGCAGTATTGAAAACCAAAAGGTGGATTTCCCAAATACTAACAAAATAGTAAAAATTTACATTTTGATTTTTAGGAGCAAAACAGTAACAATGCAATTACAGGAAAGAATCTGCAGAACTAAGAATATGCTAAATACTTGCAAGTCAAATTTATGTATAAGATAGGTAAGATGACTGTATATAAAATTACAGTAGCCTCATATACAAAGCTGTAGTGGATGGTGAGATATGGAGCCTGAAAGTCACAAGTTCAAAGCATTGTTACCATTTTGCTTACCAGTGTACAATATATTTATTGGACACGACTTTAGAACACAAAAAAATTGTAAATATGCAAAACAATGCAGGAACATTTGTGGAGTCTCTGAATTTGTTCTGAGAAATAGTATTGCCTCCATCAGATCCTGCATACATGACCTCACATCTGATCTCATTATTCCCAGGCTAGAGAACGGCCTCTCTACACTAACTTGGGGGTAAAGCGGTGACCACAGGAGCAACATCTCTAACAATGTCAGGGTATAAAGGAATTGCCTCAGCCACAGTCAGTTTTGATGAATGGTTGAACTCTTCTACTTCTTTGAAAGCAGGTGAAAAATTTTGCTGAAATCTGTTTGTCATGGGAGCAGAATCTTTTCCCCTGGGGCAGCGCTTTGCCTGCTCCATGTCATCAATTACACTCCTCATGTGATAAGGCTGAAGATATGGGAGCAGTAGCACTGGCCGGACCCAATTCCTCTTGCTCTTTGCACTGCATCGAACTAACTGGACCAACTTATTATATATTTTGGGAGTCAGAGTGGGTCCATTTTATGACGACTCCGACTCCTGCAAAATAGGCAACGACTCCACAGCCTTTGGTTATCAACAACTATTTTGCACTTGGGGATTCTTCCCTGTAGGGTTCTATGGGTTTTCTGTTGACCGGTATTTTACTCCCAAGTGGCACTGAAGTTGTTTTGTCTCCTGCTGGAAATGGATTTTTAACCTGCTTCAGAAGCAGTAACTATGGCCTTTTTTGGTCATTCTCCCACTGTACAAGGAACATTAAAGGGATTTTCTCACTACAAAGATTAACTTTCAACATGAAGGGACAGTTAATTGAAGTTTTTTTCTAAATATATTGCTTTGTTGATTTTACTTTAGTCATGAGATAAGAGGCATTGTGTGTGCTCTTGAGTGCCCACAGGTTTCTATGGTAACCTACATACCAGTCCAAAATATGGCTGGGTTCACAAGGCTTATAGCCAGCGTACAGCGGCACGTGTTGTGTTCGCTGCTACAAATCAGGTGTTTTAGAAGCATGTGCTGGCCAGCGCGAACTTCTAACGCGCTCGGTGCCGGCCCCCATTCACGCTCATGTCACTGCTTTCTCCCGGTGCGCAGTATGCATTGGGGAATATGCTGTAGAATCATAGCACTCAATGAGTGCCATAATTTTACCGTACTTGCGGCGTGTAGCAGCACAATTACGCCCCAAAGAATGCTCCGCAAATTTGCCATGTGAACATACCCTAAATCTGATAAGTTGAGAGAGCAGAGAACAGGGAGTGACGTTCCCCCGTGGAAACACAGACTAAGCTCCAGAGAAAAACAAATTATCTTTCACAAGATTAGCATCTATTTACAGATAAATCCATTGTATTCAGTCTTCATAGCACCTCTAGTTTTGTTTATAGAAGGTAAGCTCTTCCGCACTTGTCAAGGGTATGGCTTGCTAGAAGCTGAATATGCCAATTACTGCTATATAACCACCCACAGCCTGAGGAGATAGAGTGAGTGGAAACTGCTTATGAGTCAGTGAAACAGCGTGCTGAGAAAACCCTTTAAAGAGAACCTGTCACATAGGTTATGCCCCCCTTGCTGAGAGCAGACAAGCTAGTGTCAGACCTGCTGTTCCCAGCGCTGTGTCCCTTAGTCTGTAAGATGCTGTAGTTTTTGTGTATTTATTGCTCAAATCTGCAGTTTTCAACCAGAAAAGAGTCGAAGAGTCGAAGAGTCATTTTTTTCAAACCCCGCCCACCTGAGACTAGCCCCGCCCACCTCAACTTACAAACCTATTACTTTGAATAGGCATAAACCTGTGAATAACTGTGGGCGGGGCTAACACCTGCTCATGAATAAGATTTGAGGGGTAAATGCTCTAAAACTCCAGCATCTTACAGAATAAGGGACACAGCGCTGGAAACAGCAGGTCTGACACTAGCTTGTGCTGCCCTCAGTAAGGGGGGCATAACCTATGTGACAGGCTCCCTTTAAAGCAGCTCCATTAAAATGAACATGGCCGTTTTGCAGAGCAGTTGGCAAAAAAGAGCCCTTTATTCTAAGGGATCAGTCACAAGTGCAACAGCACAAAAAACAAATTTGACCACAAGGCGAGCATATACCCTAACCATCTATAGAAGGCCCATAAGTCTTGACCTTTAACAGGATATCAGTTGGTAACAGGTTTAAAAGGAAACTAAGTTTTGTGGAGTATTCTCCCACTTCTATGCAAAGAATGTAAAAGAAACAGAAGAAAATGCTGAATTGCCTTCTGTAGAACAGTCCAGTAAGGAAACAAATACAACTAACTTGCTGGCCAGTGTTATTGCCTTTCATAAAAGCAACGAAAATCCTGCTGCGAAAAGAGAGAATAAATCAGACAAGGGACAATAATGCCCAAGACGTAATTTAATTACTAAAAGGACAAAACAAGACAAACCCAATAATCTAAACCCTCCTGATGGCCATCACTGGCGGGATGCAATCTGACAATTCCCTCATCTTTAACCTCTTTTTCCAATACACCTCGCAGCAGTTCCTTGACAGCACCAGCGTGTCACCCCGCCTGAACATGGAATCTTTAAGAAAAGGAATTGATATAAGAAAGACATACAAATCAATGGACTACAACCATCAGGGCTATCTTTTACCTGTATGCACTTTCTGACCATTCTTCTGCCAATACTAAAGCTAAGCTCCACTCCTCACTCGAAGACTGTCGTGATAGTTGGTGTTCGCTGTGAATGATATACTCACAAAGGAGAAGACGCTGCACAATCGTATCACAAGGCTCTGCCGTAGCCGAGCTGGCCCTCTAGACACCCCCGCATGACAATACTGTATTGATTCTTATGTTAGCAGGTTCATCCTTACCGCCCCTACACAATACAGCTATGGAAGCGAGGATCTAACGCACCAACATATTGCACTGCTCACCTTTGTGTAGCTGCTCCTATTACCAGCATTTTAATCAGTGTATATTACAATAAAGCAACAATAGCTGCATTCTGATCGGCTATATGACAAATACAAAAAACAATGTTCTGAATGGTACTAGATGTCATGAAAGACAAATTAGGGTGTATATATAAATCCACAAGGTGGGGTCACACTGCTGATTTGCAGGACTGAGTTATGGGTGACATGTATGAACAGGGCTGCGCCATTTTTTCTGCCGTAGCCCTGTTCTATAGATGTATGAGCAGTCATACGGCACAACTTGCGCCAGGCACGGCTTTTCTGAGTGTGTCAAAGTTATGCTATGCGCCAAAGATATGCACCAACGATATGCTATGCGCCAAAGATATGCACTAACGATATTCTTTGCGCCATATATATGCACTAACGATATGCTATGCGCCAAAGATATGCACTAGCGTTATGCTATGCGCCAAAGATATGCACTAACGATATGCTATGCGCCAAAGATATGCACCAGCGATATGCTATGCGCCAAAGATATGCACCAACGATATGCTATGCGCCAAAGATATGCACCAACGATATGCTATGCGCCAAAGATATGCACCAACCGATATGCTAAAGCGCCAAAGATATGCACCAACGATATGCTATGCGCCAAAAGATTTTGCACCTACGATATGCTATGCGCCAAAGATATGCACCAACGATAAGCTATTTCGCCAAAGATATGCACTAGCGATATGCCCATGCGCCAAAAAAATGCACCAACGATATGCTATGCGCCAAAGATATGCACCAACGATATGCTATGCGCCAAAGATATGCACCAACGATATGCTATGCGCCAAAGATTTTCACTACGATATGCTATGCGCCAAATATATGCTCCAACGATATGCTATGCGCCAAAGATATGCACCAAAGATATGCTATGCGCCAAAGATATGCACTAACGATATGCTATGCGCCAAAGATATGCACCAAAGATATGCTATGCGCCAAAGATATGCGATGCAAGGCATACCACACAGCAGATTTATGAAGCCACATACGACAGGTTCATACATACGGTCACAGTCTACACATTCCTCTACAACGATTTAAAACTAGCATGTTGGCGCCAAGTTTCATACATGTCGCTCGGTGGATTGCAAAGTTGAAAAGAATATTGTGGGCAGCTTCTAAGAGTTTTGTTTTTTGGCAAGCAATCAAATGTCATGTTTGTAGATTATGATCCTCTCTCATTCCATCCAAGTCAGTGAGGGCTGAATGGCAAGTAAACCCTCACACCGACCAATTTATTGGTTCCTCTCCTCAAGGAGAGATCTTTCCCCTTTCGAAGCCACTCTTGCCTCTCACCCAGCCAACCAGTAAGTTCTACACTGCACTGACGAGGGGCAAATACCCCGAAACAGCTGTCTGTAGTTGAACTTAACTGGTTTGGCTCAAATCCCTTTCACATTGCTAGGCTCCTGCGAGCTACATGTGAACTGAGGATAACTACATCCAATAGAGTGTGCTGTGGAGCTCCTCAGCTCTTTTCCCATAAGCCTTTGCTTAATCCATCAAAGTCAGTCATTGTGTTTTTATTCTTTATTAATAGTATGTATTTTAGTATTGCAGTATTGCATATGTACAGCACCTTGGAAAGGAATAGTTCTTTTAATTAAATAAATAAATGAATATACTAATAATTATCAACATTCAACACATAACTCAAAGAGAACTTGTCACCATGAAAATGCTGTCCAATCTATTGGCATCATGTTTACAGCAAGATGAGCCGAGCAGATTCCTATATAGTTCTGCGTAAAGGGATTCAGAAAAACTATTAACCTATTAATTGAAATCCCTGCTTGTTCTGGGCTAAAGCGTCCACTGGGTGGAGCCACTCAATGATTGACAGTCTTCTCTAAATGAGCATGCAGAGAGATAGCTATCTGACACTGATTAGGACCACCCACTGGACTCTTAACACCAGAATATGCAGGTTACACTGGATGTTTTCCCACAACATTATGGGTGACATGTATGATTTATGGCACTTAGACGCCAATTTTTATGCACATTAGAATAGTACAGAATGTGCCTAATTTATGAACCCGCTCTACTGTCTAAATGTCAAATCAGGCACATTCTAGCGCTAAGACGACATTTGTGGCACAGGTAAACCACTTTTAAAGAGGTTTACCTGTTCCAGCAGTAAGGCGCTTGGAATTGCCGTACTGAAGCTATAAATCTATAGCTTCGTACGGTTCTAGTGTGCCACGCCCCCCAAACTGAGCCGCATTACAAAGTGCCCTGGGCGCTCTGTAATGCGCCTGATAGTGACATGCGGGAGATTTAAAAATCTAGCGAATGGGGCTGCGCCAGTATTCGGGCTGAAAAGACGCCAGACTTCTGGCACGGGGCTGTCGCCCTATATGTCTTTAACATTATCTGCTCAGTTTATCCTTCTGTGAAACATGATGCTGGCACATTAGATTGTTTTTTCAATGTGAAATTTTCTATTAAGCCTGCTTGGGGTAAGGCTTTACTGATCTGATGAGACAGGATCTGATCCTCTCTCTGCCTGTAACTATATAGCTCCAGAATAGAACCTAAAGCTGCACTGACAGTGAAAGTTTTTAAAATGCAATCATTTGTATTGGTAATATACAACATACTTCAAGGGGCAGCTCACCGATAAAGCCCTTTCTGTTCCAGCACTGTCGCTTCACTGATTGTTCCCCACCAATAATATCACATTCATCAGTCATGTGACACAGCAGCCAACCAACAGACTGCACGGTTTCTGCCTGCATGACTGCTGTGGTCAGCGACAAGCTCCTGCATTATGTTAATGATGAAAGTAATATCATCGGTGCAGAGCACCCACCAGGAGCAGCAGCGGCGCCGGAACATAGCAGGTTTCACAGTTCAGTATTAAGTTTCTTTTTCATATTTTTCCTATGAGAGCTGTGAGTGGATCTGCAGCAGTAATTGCCATTTCAGCACTGCTATTCCTACCTGAGCCTGTTAGAAGGATATGGGTGATGGAGAGGTTTATAAAGCGAGGGCAAAAGGCTACAGAGTTCTAAAGGTTAAAGTTTGCCAGTAAGAAACATAAACAAGCTCCACTGCTGCTGATAAGACACAGTAGGGAGTGATGTGACCATCCAGGCCCCTGCAGCAAGAGCACAGAGAAATGGTCAGTAACCTAGGGAAGCCTGTGTACACAAGCAGAAGATGACATGACAGGAACAAGACCAAACATGAAGCTTGGAACAGAACAGGTGTTCCAGGATAGGAGCACAGGAACCGGGCACAGAACTTGAATGTCGTCACAAGACTAAAATCTGGTCACTGGGCTGAAACATGATCTCAGGACAGGAGGACAGAGCCCAGGATTACTATAGAGACAGAACCTGGAACAAAAATAGCAGCCGCCAGGTACAGCCCTCAGACTGAATTAGCAGATACCAGGAACAAAGAACGGAACCGGGAAAAGACCAGGTTAGGCCAGGTTCTGATCAAGACATAGGGCCAAATGTATGAATCCTGGCGCTGACAGGCCAGTTCTAAATAGCTTTAAGGCAGTGTAGAATGTGCCAGAATGTATGAACATGTTCTTCTGCAGATTGTACATACAGGTGCAGTGTAGTGCCAATACGACACCTTTAACCTGGTCTGGCTGTTCTAACTGTTCTGCGCCTAGATTTGGTGTCAAAGAATCATAGATATGTCTAATTCTATGAATGTGGTGCGATGACCCCAGACTGTCCCCTAAACTTAGTGCAATAAAAAGTGTATTTGGCAGATTACAAAGGGGCTTATCGCACCAGTTTGGAGTGCACCTGTTCATACATTCTTTTTGGTTCAAAGTACACCAGAAAACTGGGCAACATGTAAGAACGGGGCTGTGCCATAGTATCCAAAAGAAAAGTGGATCCAGCACCAATTGGAGATGATTTAAAAAGTTATTTTCATTCCTTTATTTCATATTTTTAAACCATGGTTTTCATAAGAAGTGTGCAGCTTTAGGCTGACGCGTTTTAGCTGCGTCTCATCCTAAGTCGACTAAGGCCTCGTTCACACGGCTTATTTGGGCACGGATTGGCGCCGTACTCCGCGCCGGATTTGCGCTTCAGTACGGCGCCAATCCGTCCCTGTCATTACGGTAATCCACTGCTCTCATAGAGAACAGTGGAATCCGTCGCTCCTCCCCGCTGGGCGAATCCTCCGCGTGGGGAGAAAGTGACATGCACATTATTTACAGCGTGGACGCGCCGTAAACAATGCAGTGTCTATGGGGCCGGGAGCGGCGCTCCAGCCCCGCCCCTTATTCACGGCGGATTTGTGAGCTCAATACGGCTCACAAATCCGTCGAGAATAAGCCGTGTGAACACGGCCTAAGAGTGCTTTCACACAGTGCAGATTTGGTGCAGTTTTAACTCCGCTCCAATTATGTACCTTTATTACCCACAAGCTTTTTTCACTTAACGAAACAGTTTGGATACTGAATGATCAATTAGTTTATTCGTAATCCATGAAGGCTTGTTCACATGGAGTTTTCACTCTGTTACAAGCGCTTTTCGGATCCGTCTTGGGGTCCGCTATGTTGGTCATGCAATTTTTTTCAAGACGGAGCCGAGCTGCGCTTTTGAAACACGCAGCGGCGATCCCTCAACTGAACGCCGCTGCGTGTTCGGCATAGACAGCAGTGATAATATCACTGCTAATTGTTTAGATCCGTCTTGGGACCGACAGTGCGGACCCCAAGACGGATCCTAAAAGCGCTTGTAACACGGAGTGTAGAATCCGTGTGAGCAAGCCCTAAAACTTCAAACACAGTCATTGATTACTTACTTGAAACACCTTTCTGAACAATTTAGACAACTGAAGGGAAGCTTGCTTGATAGTTTAATTAAATTTAGTTCTTTTGGATACTATGAAATGGCCCCGTGAGTCCTGTAGCTGTTCGTGCACTGAAGGAGAGATAGGGTATGTTCACACGGCATTAATTCGGCGCGCATTTCGCAGCATATTTGCGCTTAATATGCGGCGAGATGCGCGCCGCAATTGAAGTAATCCATAGATCTCATATAGAACTATGTATTACGCCTCCTCCCCCGTGCGTACAATACACTCGTAGATAAGTGACATGTCAATTACTCACGGCGATTATGCGCCGCGAGTAATGCATGTCTATGGGGTCGCCGAGCCTGATCAGCGCGACTCAGCAGCGCGTACTGTACCCATACACTGATAAACAACGTACCAGGTGAGCTTTCCATTATTTAAAGACTCTACTGGTCTTATCAAAACATATAGATGTAGAAAAGATAAACTTGACAATTAACGCACTATAATATTGCAGCACATAAAGTTATCTCAAACATTTTGAATTCTCTTCAATGGCTTTTGCTGTAATCTAAGAACAGATAACACAATTCAGTAAGATATTACAGGAACCAGGCACAGTATCCTAGAATTCAGTGAGGAGTATCCAGGGCTCTTGATCAAGAGTAGTACTACAGGTAGTCCCCGGGTTACGAACGGGATAGGGACTGTAGGTTTGTTCTTAAGATGAATTTGTATGTGTCAGAACAAGTACATTTATTAAATGTAACTCCAGCACAAAAGTTGTTTTTTTTTTAAAGTTTTGGATAGTGCAGAAAAGGGTTTTTACATTTGTTGTGCTGCCTGTGCCCCGGTTAAGAAGATTTCACCTAATTTTCTCCTCCTGTGCTGCTGTGGCATGCTGGAACTTGTAGTTCCCCAGCTACTATCTGCTGTGGAACGACAAGTGCCAGCATGCCCCATAACTCTCTGTTTGTAACTAAGAGACAGATATAAGTCAGAACATTGTAAGTCGGGGACTACCTGTACTGATACCAGGCTTAGCATACAAGGGTGTAGGCAGAACAGTAGTAAGGACCAGAAGTAGTATCACAAGTACCGTGCATAATATCAAAAAGTAGTCGGGAGTTACCAAAACTACGGAACGGTCATGTGGTGGAGAGCATTCATATATCTTTAGGGACTTTTCTGTATTTATAAAATTGGAAACCCTTTAATATTGATGGCGTTTCCTTAGGATAGGCCATCAATATTTGATCAGTGGCTGTCTCCTGGCACCACCACTAACCAGTTGAATAAAAGGGCCACAGCCCCTATTAATATTGAGGTCCCACAACCCTCCCCCCCATAAAGCTCTGTTCTTAGTGCAGAATCTGCATGGAAAATCCATGGCTGAAATACAATGCAACACAGCCGTGTAGAATCGAGGACATGCTAAAGATTTTTAAAACTGTAACTTGTCCAGTTTGTCTCCGATTTTAGATGTATTTGCCACAAAATCTGTGTCAAAATTTACAATAAAATTATACTGCACGTGAACACAGCCTAGTCATGATCTTTATGCCTGAAGATTTTTATTGTGCTTTTTTTACTTGTGCTTTTATCCTAGCAATATTTGATCCATGCACACTGGCTTTTCACATAGACACACTAATATATCCAGGGCTTCAACAGAAAATGTAATTTTTTTTTACACAGAATATTATACACTAGGATAATCTACATCAATGCTTTACATTGCTGTGGGTTATGAATGAATACTTACTTCCCGTAAAAGCAAACTGACCTACAATAATATACAATTCATTTATTGAACAATTATCGTGATTAACGTTATAGTTCACTCATTTCCTACAATCCGCAATACCCAAATGAAGATGATTATAAACCTACAGCACATACATGCAAATACAGGAACCGTGGCCTTGATTTAAAGTAGGGCTACATAGACAATTTCATAGCAGCTGCACAGTCTGGAAAATAAATCTCCAGGTTTTAGTTTCACTGTAAATGCTTGTAACTTGATTAGATTTGTTCCCTGCATCCACTTCACATCAAAGCCACAGTACAATCTCAGCTACAAATCTAGAAGTATGGAGGCCTCTGTAGATGACTTATTGCAAAGATTTTGCCCATCAGGCAGAAGTGTGCCTAGACAGAACAAGACAAGTCAGCCATGTCTTGGAGTAAAATGGTGAAAAAACAAGTTCCTTTTTTCTTTCTCTACCTTGAGTAATTTGATGGAAGTTTTAACTAAAAAACTTCTTCATTTTTAATACCGCTTTTAGTTTGGCGGGGGGATAAAAATCAAGTTTTTTTTAAAAAAAAAAACGGGTTTTTTTTTTATTTAAAAACGGATTTTTTTTTCAATAAAAAAGCTTTTTGAGGAAAAAATTTTCCATCCAAAAGGGTTTTTCCCTCATGAGATAAAACTGGTTGTTTAACCGTAAATAAGGCGTATATGGTAACATTCACAATGCCATCTTTCCCCCAGGGTTTTTGTAGGATTAGTGGGATTTCTCCCTTATTATCACAACGCGGTTTAAAAAATTACCGTTCTAAAACCCTTGGGGGGG